>CAUYRT010007197.1:0-14868 GCA_963574885.1 Lepilemur ruficaudatus
TGATAACAAGAATCTATCTAGAACTTAAAAAAATTAACAAGAAAAAATCAAACAACCCCACCAACAAATGGGCAAAGGAAATGAACAGACACTTTTCAAAAGAAGACAGAATAATGGCCAGCAAACATAAAAAATGCTCAACATCTCTAATCATTAGAGAAATGCAAATCAAAACCACAATGAGCTATCACCTCACCCCAGTGAGATTGGCCTCTATCAAAAAATCCCAAAATAACAAATGCTGGCCAGGATGTGGAGAGACAAGAACACTCTTACATGGCTGGTGGGACTGCAAATTAGTGCAACCTCTGTGGAAAAGAATTTAGAGTAACCTCAAAGAGCTAAAAATAGAAATACCATTCGATCCAGCAATAATACTATTAGGCATCTACCCAAAACGGTAAAAGACATTCTATAATAAATACATGTGTACCCGAATGTTTATGGCAGCACAATTCACTATTGCAAGGATGTGGAAACAACCCAAGTGCCTGTCAATTCATGTGTGGATTATTAAAATTCGATATATGTATACAATGGAATATTACTCAATTATAAGACATGACAGTGATCTAGCATCTCTTATATTTTCCTGGATAGAGCTTGAGCCCATTATCCAAAGCGAGGTATTACAAGATGAGAAGAATAGCCTCCACATGTACTCGCCATCAAATTGGCACTGACTGATCAACACTATGGTGCTCACATGATATAGTGTCTACTCTGCTGAAGACGCCACAAGCTACGAGCCATATTTATTGGAATTAATTCATCGATGCAAATCATTGGGATTTGATAAAAAGCCAAATCAGATGGTATGAAATCTTGAATGACAAGTTATATTTACGAGTAATAATTAACTAATTTTAATTAAAAAATCCTCAAGTTCAATTAGAAAAAAAATTAAAAAAGAAAACAAAAGAGCATTATTCTTTTTCAATTAACAACAAAAAAAACCCAGGTACCTCTCTGAAAATTCTATGTATTTTAATTCATTTACATCACTTAGTAAAACTATGAAGGAATACGAATGTTATTCCTATTCTCCAGAGTAGGAAACCAAGGTGCAGAAAGCTTAAGTAACTCATCTAAAAACACACAATCTGTAATTTGTAGAATCAGGATTTGAACAACATACCTGACTCCATAGGGCTATGGATTTAACAAATTTTTGTGATTTCATATGTAAAGTTGGGAAGTAAAGGAAGTAAATTGTCATTATTTAATCCTGAACTTAATAATAAATTTAACTATTAGGAGTATTATGCTGTTATGGGTAATTATGTAATTTTATACAAAAAATTTTATGTAGCAGTATTTTCAAGCATTTTCAAATATATTCATTTTTCTCCTGATTACAAAAAAAAAAAAAAAAAAACCTCTTCATCTGCTTCACCTCATCTTCTTTGGTTTAATTTAGAGTTCCTCTCAAAAAGTCTCAAGCTAAGAATATAGTGTCTCAGTTATATGAAAGATTCAAAGAAGGTATACTTATGTTTATTGTCAAGTGTGAATATCAAACTTGTTCATCAGTTATCTCTAGTTGTGTGTCGAAGACAGTGTTGCATAACAAATAGCATTGCATGCCTCTTTTATTGTTGAATGAGGCTATGTGTTTGGTGAGATTTGATTAGTCAAAATTTATCACACTCTATTTGCCAAGTATATTAAATCACTTTTGTAAAAGCAAATTAAATATAGCTCATGTGTTAGTTTCATTTGTACTTTCAACTTCCTTTTATAAATAATCCACATATTATTTCAATTTTATCAGAGCTTACGAAGCCAGGATAGGACAGGAAAGTAATTTCTTGAGGGACTAAGGAGAACTCACTCAGCACAGAAAGGAGTTGGCTATTTATGGAGCTTTCAGTCTGATTCCTAGAGAGCTGGACCAAATCCAAGTGGGAGCTTATGCATTTTATACCCTTCAGTAACCAAATATACTTGAAAACAAATCAATATTAGTAAAAGTCCACAAAACTGTTTTATTCTACTTCAAATTTGTGGAATAGGTTAAAGATACTCATAACTACATAATTCTAAGGATATTAAAGGTAAAACATTTCTCATAAATCAAAATTCTATAATAATTTGAAAAACTACTGAAACAAAACAAAACTATAACAGTGCTTTCAGATTTTCCTGTTTACAAGAACCAAAGAATGCCTTGTCTTAAAACAAGGTTAATGTATTTGCATCTCTGCCATTGTTAAAAAAAAAATCCTAATTTTGGAATAATTATCCCCAGGTATTTAAACATAAATTATTTTAATATGAATTTTAGATGGATGCTGTAGCAGAGAAAGAAGTTATCTGTCAAAAATCTGGGTTCCCTCTTATTTAAGTGCAGAGTTTCTTCTGGAGGCAAATGCCCAGAGAGAAACTAGATTTCCCAGACCCATTGCAATTATGTCTAGCCATATGACTGAGCCTGAGACAATGGAATGTGAGAATTTCTGTGCACCTCTTCTAGGCTTGAGAAGAGGAGATTAAAAATCTCCTCCAAGTTTTATTCTTCCATTCTCTTTCCTCTTCTAGCCACAAATCAATGCCCAAGGAGATCTGAGGAGTTCTGTGTTGAAAATGGTAATATCGATCACCCTTGGTCAGTGAGAAACTGCATGGAGCAAAGCCTTCCCCCATTCCAGTTTTACCCCAAATTATGAGTAATGCTGCATTGAAATGGTAGATAGGCAAGAAATAAAAATTGTCTGGGTTATATCTCTGAAAGTTGGAAGTCTGTTTTAGCAACTAACATATGCTAACAAATACAGAAACAATTGGAAAATTGTTTTAAAATATATTATTCTTTAATGTGAAATGTTATTAAAGATTTTCTCTCATTTAAATATTTTAATTGCTATTTTCTAATGGTTACATATATGTAAAATATAATTGAAAAACACATTAATACATGATTTTATATAATATATATTTATTGTAAAAACTACTGTATATAAGTTCCAATGTTCAACACTAGAAGATACAAATAATATTACTTAATAGATCCCATGTGTTAGAAACTTACTTTGATTGAGAAGAAAATAAAACTATACAATGAATATAACTTAAGATAGTATTTGTAAGTGATAATAAAATTATGTCCATTGTCAATAAAGCATTTTTAGAAGGTAAGGAAGGGACAGCTTACATGTAAATTGTAGGGACAGTTTGACGCAAGAATTAAAATATCAACTGACCCAAACGGGAAATTATGAGGAGAGGGAAAGTGGGAAGATATTCTAATAATCCAGGAATTAAATAAGGTAGGAATGTTTACATCCATTGGGAAACTGTGTAGGGAGTACTCCTAGAGGCAGCACAAAATGGAAAGGGAAAAACAAGTAAACTGATTTCATGAATTATATTGAGGAAAATATTAATTATTTATATTAGGAAGAGATTGACTTACTTCATCAGCAACAGATCAACAGCAGAAAGAGAAAGAAATTCTATCAAGGAAAGGAACTAAATTTATATTAAGGGAAAGGAGCATTATGGAAGGCTTTTGAGTAGGACAGCATATGATCAAACTGTTTTTAGAATAGTGAATCTATTGGCAGCGTGCAAACTAGAGAGAATTGAGAGTCAGAAGGGTAAAAAGTTATGACAAACATCTGGTCATAAGATAATCAGAGTTTCAATGAGGGTTGTTGTAGAGAAAATAGAGAATAAGAAGCACATAAAAAAATAAAATATGTTTGGGATAGGGACAAAAATGGTAATCAATCACATTTGTTCTTTGACTATTCTAAATTAAACAAAGAGATCTTCCAAACTATTAATATAATTACAAATCTAGAATCAAATTTCCATATAATTTACTCTTTTGAATGCAAATATTTCTATGATTCTAGTATGACTGATAATATTAATAATTAAGTAATCTCAGATAAAAATATTAAGTAAATACATGTAGGAATGCTTCCATAATAATTTGATTTTTAGAATATTTTATTTAGTAACATTGTGGTCATTCATTTATTTGCAAATTATAAATTCTATCAATTAAACACAATTACTTAAACATTGACTGTCCAAAAAATTCCAATCTGTGTGGACAGATGGTCTAATATTGATACAAGTGTCTGCCTAGTGAGAGAAATACATTGTCGACGAAGCAAGTTAAACAAATGAAGAAAAATTTTTCATTTTCCCCTTAGTGTTAATCATAGATATACCTTCTAGCCCTCTCCTTCAATATTTTAGAGAAAAAAAAGTAACGATATTATGTATTTATGTCAACATTACTGGTTGGTACCCTTTGGATAGTCTAGGATGCAATAATTAATTTAAACAGCCCAAAATACTCATGTCTAAGGTTTAGAGACTTCAACTTATATCACTGCATTTTATAGATGGCCTGCTGTATAATAAGTTTTAGACTCTCATTTTTAATAACTAAAATATTGCCTCTGAGTTGAAGGTGAGCAATCTTGGGACTCAATCAAAATTTTTGACAAAATTTATATCTACTTTATTTCCTGCATAGACAAAACAGCATGTTTTCTCTCTTTTTCTCCATTAGTCTTTTATCTCCTTACAAACCATATCTACTCCTCAGATGGTAGGAATATAATAACCACTATGAAGATTGTTTTTATTTAATGGGTTCCTATTGCCACATAAAATTACAAAGTCTGATAAATGTTAATTACCAGAGCAAACCATGTGAAAAGATCAAAAACTAAGATCATACATCAAAAGTTTGAAGGGCTGTAAAAGTAGAATGAAATGAAATAAACAAATTTAGAAAGCATACATTAAGTGAACATAGATTATATTTGGCTTCTATTAGCTATTAATACTATATCATAATTTTCTATAATAAAAATCATATAGAATATAAAATGTGTGAGCTTTTTACAAATTACTAATACTAGATATATAATATGATTATGTGGAAGATCTGATGAAATAATTATGTACGTTTTATCAAGAATATATACAAATTAAAGGTTAGCTATAATCTTCATATGAAAAGTATTATCTGGCACATTATATAAATGTGACCTAAAGTGACAAAATGTAAAATATTAGTTCAACATCTCTATAGGTGTATCTTGCTTTAGGAGAAAAATATATAGTACTAGAAAGATTAACTAGGAGGTTAACTATAGGAGATAGGAGGTTTAACTATAAGTCTTCCTGTATTAACAGTGCTGGCAAAATCATTTAGCCTATATTTCTATTTCATCTTCCACACAAATTATTTTACCAAGCAGATTATAAAAGATTATTTAAAGTGTTTTTCAGTAGTAAAAAACTACATCTAAATGTAAGCTTGTGCAAAGGATAAATTTGGGGACTGTATCTCCTTAATCCTCCCCCTTTTTCAAAAGGATTTCATTGTACTTTTAGGTTAGCATGATGACAGTAGAAGTAATATGTTTATTCATCCAAACTGAGCATTTAAAAGTTCATGAAGATATACAAAAAGCTAAATCTGAGGGAAAAAGTATTTTCAAATTGTTAAAAAGAGATTAAAGACCCCATGACAAAGTCTGTGTAGGATTTATGTTAATAACACTGTTGTTTGTAATACAATAAGAATAATATATTTGGAATGTCTACTATATACTTGAATTCCTACATCAGAACAAGAAAAGTAATACTAGAAAAGGAAGGGATTGATTTAATTTACCCAGCTTCTTTGATCCATGTCTGCAATACAGACATTCTCTTCTTTCTGGCTGTTTTAGTGTGCAAGGACAGAGAGCCCAATTTGGCCATTTCTCTCCTTAAACACTCATCCATTCAATTTGTGAAAACTCTAAGCATTAAATCCAGTAATAACAACTTAAGAAAATGTGTTGAGACCAGGATAGAGGTACAGAAAAACCGTCCTTTATCTTCATAGAGAACTATAAACTGTATTCTTAGCAATTCTACAGTTCAGCCAGAAAATAATTGGCCATTGTCGATGAATGGCTTTTTGGCATTGGAAATTGAAAGTCATCAAACTTTAACAGATCTTGCTCCATTCAAGATGATTAAACAAACAAAAATGATAAGCCTCTCCAAAAATATGCAACATCAAGGAAATAAACAATGTATTAGGTAAATAGACTAAAATGTAAAAACAAATACTTTTTGAAAAAAGAAAAAAGTAAGAAACTCAAAATAAAAGAACAAAATAAAAATATTGTATTCAAGATAGCAAGGAGCAGGCTTAACTTTGAGTAAAATTACAAGTGAAATGTAGGAAGAAACCATTCCCAAATGCTACAGAGAATGACAAAAACCAAAAAGACTATTATCATAAGAAGTGATGGAAACTAGAGTAATAAGAACAAAAATAAAAACCAAAGATGTGATTAAAGAAATTTTTCCCGAATTGAAGAATGAGCTTAGGCTACAATATTCCTTTTCTCTTGACAATCAAAGATTCTGTTAAAATGTTTGTGTTATTTCAAATATAAAAGAACATCTTGCAAGTGTTCTAGCAGGAAGAAATAATTTACCAACAGAGAAGAAAAATCAAGCTAATCTAATACATTTCCTCTGTAACTCTAAATATTAAAAGAAAGTCTACAGAGCATTATTCATAAGAAACATGGTAATTTAAGAATTTTATGATATGTTGGTTTTTTGTTGATCAACAAAGCAACAGAGAATTCCCAGATGTATAAGAAATTTTTTAAAATTTAAATTTTTAAGTAAACTAGGTAAAGATTCATCTTTCCTAGGAGTAAGTCAAAACTACAAATTTAGAAAAGAAAAACTGAATGTATAAACAGATCAGAAGTGAACAATAAAATCAATTAGACTGCAAACTCCATAAGACTAATGTGTCCTTTGGTGAGTGTTTTTTCCTCATTGTGGACACAATGTCTAACACATAGGAGGTGCTCATGAAAGTATAAAATATATAAAACTATTTAAGTAATTTTAAACATGGTTACAACATAGAATTTAAGCAAAATTATTTAAAATTAGATATCTGTTCTAAAAAAATGTGCAAAAATAATCTAGGTTTACCAACCTGTATCAATTTACTGAAGACTAGAAGACAGTTTAAAGGACAAGGGCAATAGAATTATCATAAATCACTTAATGCATTTTATTTATCTTTGATAATGAGAGAAATATAAGCTTAAAATGCATTTTATAAACTTAATTGCAGTCACAAATAGAATTAAGAACAGGACTTCAACATCCTAAATCTTACAGATGATAAGATAGATAAAATATTAAATAAAATATTAGATATACAGATAAAATATTATATAAACCAGCCAGAACTCAAAAAAAAAAAAAAAAGAAAACAGAGCTAAATAAATAAGATCTCCTATAACACAACAATATAAATTAAACTATGAAAACTATGAAGCAACTCTATATGGTATACCTTTGCTTAAAATCAAATTCTATCTCATCCTATCTTTTAAAAAAAGAAAATCCAGAATGTAAAAATGAAAAAAACAGTAAAGGTATATCCTACAAATATAATACCTTAATTAATTAAGCCAGTAAGCTGTGGTGTTAAAGGTTCAAGAAAAATTGCACTAATTAAAAGCAACTTTTATTAATGGAAGTGAAAAGTGTATAAGAATTCAAAGTCCATAAGGGCAGGGATCTACACCGGTTTTGTTCGCTGACCATCCCAAGTACCTAAAAGAGTTCTGGCACAAACGAGGTTCTTATAACAAATGCTATTGTGCACCCTCCAGATCCTGGAACCCCACCCTGAATGAAATCCTCATCCCTGCAACTGCTGGCAGTGCTAGCAGCACAGCTTATTTTCTCTTTTGGATTAGCCTTCATCTTAACAGAGCTACCTTGCCCATGGTCATGCTTTCTTTCCTGTGCCTACCACACCAGTGACCAGTTGGGGAGAGGATATAAAGGTCCTATCACTTCACTCCAATTCAAGACAGCTCTGGAAGTCTATCACGATTCCAAGGTTCCACACAGGATCAGCAGAGGCCACTGTTGCAACTACATCCTAGCCACACTTCTCTCTCTACCCAATCTTGCTTCCTTCATTCCTCAATAGGTACTGAACCTGAAATGACTCCTCAGTGGCTTTCTGCACAAAAATCTCTATCACAGAGTCTTTTACTCAGGAATCCTAACCCAAATAGAGCTAAAAAAATTTTTGTTAATGAATAAGTGGTGTGAAATAATAATCATGATAGTTTATGAACTTTGTAATATAGCTTCAAATCTGTAACCAGATAAAGCTTGTGACTTATAAAAATAAATATAAGTATGCATAACTAGAGTGAACATAATCCACTTCTTTAAGAGTATATGGCATATCAGGAATATTAAAAGCAATAATACAAAATCAAAATGGAATAATGATTATATTTCCTATAATTTTTTATACTTTTTTTCCAAAGGATTGCCCCTTATTGTGCTTACAGTCTCTAATTGCATTTTTATTTCTTCTTTGAAGATATCTACACATGTACCGTCAATTTTGTTTACATATTTTTAAAAATCCATTGTAAAAAAACTATATCTTCCTTTAAGGTTTTGAAATTCTTTAAGATTTTTTGTGGCCCAGAACAGAAACCACTTTCCTAAATATTATTTAGTGCTAAAAAAAAAAAAAAAAAGTTATATGTGAGAGTGACTAGAAGACATTCTTAGAGATGTGCACTTCAGAAATATGCCTCCCCTACACACATTAGCACAAGCATCGTCACTGCACACTCTTATGTTACAAAAGTTAGAATGAGCTCTAAATCTTTAGAATAACTCATGGCTATTCACAAACACTGTATTAGTATTACTATGCTTTCTTTTTATGTATTTGAACAGATTTTGTGTTCTAATTACCATGCAATAAAAAAAGGAACAACACAAATAATATCCAACAACATGAGCTGAGCCAACAGGAAACAAAGAAATTCTTAAAATTAAAAACAAGTGTCTTATTCCTCTGGGAAAAAGCCACTGTGTGTGTTGTGCTCAGAGCCACTTCATTACAGATCACCAGGGAATATGATTCACATTGCATTTGACTTGTATTTTTTTCTAACTTTGTTTTCTTTACATAATGCAAAAAATTTCCACATCTCTAAATCCATTTTATGGGATTTATGCAACAATTTGCATGTAGTTGATTTTATGTAAGTCAAATGCTATATATTAGAAGGATAATCTACATATAGGTAATGAGGTGGAAAAAATATATTACCTTAGTTTTCTAGGCTAAGAGTAATATATTTTTACTAAATATAGAAAAAGGGATAAAGAGATAAACACAAGAATGGAACCAGGAATGATCATTGCAATTAATTCTTTTTTTCTAAGCAATGGCAGTGCTAATAGTCAATAAAGTATTGTACATACTCAACATATTTACAGAATGTAATGTATTGTTTAGGTTTCTTAAATTGCTTTAAACTGTATCTAGCCTAACATTACTGCTCTGATCTCATCTGTTTTCTTTCCCAATTGCTCATTCTGCTCTGAGTAAAGGAGCCTCCTTGTTTTGGAATATTCCAGATACATGCCTGCCTCAGGGCCTGTGCACTAGCAGGTAGCTCTTCACAGAGGGCCCTTCAAATGAAGCCCTATGACCATTTCCTTAATTCCTTCTAGCTTTTGTTCAAATGTCAATTTAGCTACTACTCCTTTGTAATTGCAACTCCTCTCTCAACTGTCTTTGTAGTATGAAACAGTATTTATTACCTACTAAAGTGTGACATAATTTGCTCTATATTAAATCTTCCTACTGTTTATATTCCCTCAAAATATGTAATTTTCATAAGATCAGGGAATATAATCTCTTTTGTGTACTGATACAGTCTCAAAACCCAGAATAGTATCTGAAACATAGAATATGCTTCACAATTTTGGATGAATGTAGAAAAAATTAAAATATAGAGTTAAGAACAAGACAAAAAGGAACAAAAAAATCCCATAATTCAATACAATCCAATGCACAATATTAGATTTGCATGCTGGCCTGCAAGAACTAGTAATAAGATAACATGCCTTTCCATTCAAAAAGTTAAGAAACTATGAAGATATGGAGACCTATATTTTCTTTCCCTGCTTTTTGAAAGTTTTAAGTAGTTGCTACACTGATGTTCCTAGTGAATGTTTTCTAGGCCCTTGCTGCTCACACTCTGTTCTTTGGACTAGCCACATCAGAAGCAGCGGGAAACTTGTTAGAAATGCAGATGCATGTTTCCACCCTAGACTAAATCAGAAATTGTATATTAGCAACCAATGATTTGTATGCAAATTATAGTTTGAAAAGCACTAATCTTGGTCAATAAAGTTGGAAAGTTGAAAAGCAAGAGTAACCTAATAACCTACTACATTCAATGGTGGTTTACCAGTGGTACCTCAGCAGTGTGTGGGACAGGGGAAGCAAGCCACTCAGAGTACAGCCAATTGTTTAGAACTTAGACTACCAGTGCCTCCAAACTATTTGAAGGGAAGAGGATTTTATCAATGGCATTGTTTAGAATTGTTGGCACATGATAATAATAAAAAAAAAACACACAATTTTTGTCAGTATTATAGTTTTTTTAAATTCTCTATATGTAATTTGTTCCCTTATAGCTTGAACCTAAGGTGGACCAGCCTCTGCCCTACTCTTGCTATGTCATGGCATATAGAATATTTTGTTGTTGTAAATGCTTTCTTGTGTGATACGATTTTCCTTACATTTAAAATGTTATTCATTATGGATAGAAAGTGGTCATTAAGGCACACAATATCTTCCAAAAATGATCCCCCAAAGAATATGCAAAGAATAATGAGCAAGCCTAGAAAGTGCAGAGTATCTTCCAGATCTCCTTACTTTCACTTAAATGTCCAAAAAACTGTTTCTATAACAATGTCAATTTCCAGATCCATCATAGACAATTGAGCAGTGGCAGGCAAGAAATTAGAGAGATAAATTTACATATGTTATTTGCAACTTAGCCCTTGGTTTGGCAAGTCTGACAGCTCCCTCAGTGTACTCAGGTGTGCATGTACAACATGAAAGCATAAATGGAGCAGACAACAAGTGATGATAACTCCCACCTGATTTGCCTCTGTTACATCAGGCATCCACGATTATGCTTTTTGTTGTTGTTGTTAACAAAGAAGATGGAAACAGCTGCTTTGAAACATTTAAAAATTCTATCCATGCTTGACAAATAAAATAGATTTCCAAGGCATTTTTTATGCCACACAAAAGGTTTTTTGAAATTAGAAAAAGTTAATTTTACTGAATTCTTTTTTAGTATGCAAGCACTTTCAGCTACTCACGTTTCTTTATAAATCAAGTGAAAGAAATTCATTGCGTGTGGGGAGTAAAACAAATAGCACTTTTAAGAACATGAAGAAAGCAGCCAGTGTGCATGCTTTTCAACCCAGCATGATCAGTGCTCTCCAGCTCTAGTTGCAAAGAGAAGGTACTGTTTTAAAGGAAAGCCTCCTCATGTGAACTCTACTCCAGAGGAAGTTATCATGGACAAAACGCCAGTTCTCTGCCATCTCTGCCATTTCTCTCTCCTGAAGTCTCTCCATCACAGTATTACATAGTACCATAAGATACACTTGAGATAGAATTGAGGATATGGGATAATAATCTTTGCTTTCAGGACTTATGTGTTGCATTTGTTTTACTACAAGGAGACTCCTTCAGCCTCCTCTACCCTGCATTCTATAACTAAAAAAAAAAAAAAAAAAAAGAATTTCATCTGCACAGTGCTTATAGTAGAGGGGTGAATGAAATATTGCCAAGTAGTAATCCATTTTTTTAGTTGTTCCAACAAAGCCAATGAGAGCAACACTATGAGAATCTATAATTCATTTCCACTTTGTATTAAACTAATCAATGGAAAATATTGCTGAAGATATGAATAGTTGTGTTGATGATCATTCCTCATAATTATTAGAGGCCTGCACTTGAAGAGGACTCAGGGACAAGACACTGTTCAAAAAGGAGATAATTTTGTTTCAGAGGACATTTGTTTGGGTTTAGCCTATATTAGGGTTTCTTTTCCTGAAAGATCAGTGAAAAGACTGACTGTTTTGTGAACTAAACAGATGACTTTCAGTTATGGCAGCTCTGAATAATTATATGACTTGAAAAATAATTTTAAGCAAATGATAGATCATAAAAACTTGTTTACAACCAACTGAGAAAAAATTGAAGGATGTAATTTGAGAATTTTATATACTTGTCAAGAATGGTGACTGAATTAACTAATAAATGCTTTATTATAAATATTTTTATAAATAGTAATATATGGGGTTTTTCCTAAACTATTACGTATTGTAAACCCAGGCTTATGTTCATAAACTCTTTGGCCCACCCCTTTATCCAATAAGTAAAATTAGAAATCACCTTGGAGCAGACACATGAGGGGCAGCTTCCCTCTATTTGCTAGAGTGTAGGGCATCTGACAAGGAGATTCAAGACACAAAGTTTTCATACCTGGAGTTTATAATCTAGTGAAGTAAATGAGACATATGCTAAAATGTGACAATAGCTGTTTATGATTCTATCAGTCTGGTTGCAGATAATCAATGCTGTAGTATCTAGAGTTAACAAGTTCTTTTTTAAAGGCTATGTCAAAGCACTAATCATATACATAAATGAAAAAAGCACTGCTGATGTCCTTTGAATCCCAGAAAGTTTGCTCTTTAATGGGCTTTGGAACCATATTCTGACACCAATATTTTATAGGAAGATCAGCAAAACCAGAGGATAGTGTAAAGTCCAAGGGTTTTCCTTCTACACTTCCTTTCTCTCAAGAAAGTGCTACCTCTGATGTCATATCTGGTTAATATGAGAGACATTTGTGACTTCTCCTTCAGCTATTTCCTCAGTGGTTTTTATTCATGTTTTATCTCCTCTAAAATTCCCACCGACTCAGTATTTTGAGTAAAACTGACTCCCCCATACTCTGATAGGATGCACATGTCTGGCCTTGGAGAAGAGTTTCCTGGACCTCACAGCTGAGTATGTACCTCGAGATAAGTCTTGTCAAATACGAGTGGATGAAACCAGGAGAGCAAATGCTGAATTATCTGTGAAGGCTGACTAAATGTAAGAGAGCACTACAGTGTCAACAGATGAAGGTGCAGAGGAGCTCTCCATATTAATTGCACATGGTATAATGTCTATTCACTGCCTGGGTGTCATGCGTGTTTATTTCACATTCATTGAACAAATATTACTGAGGGGCTGCTTTGTGTCAGGCTCTATTCTAGACTTTGGAAATAAGCCATGGACCAAAGAGGCAATGTCTCTGCCTCCTCAGGCTTACATTCTAGTTTGAAAGACAGGAAACAAGTCAAAAAATAAATTTACGTCATGTCATATGATAAGTTGTTGGAGTAAAATTACAGCAAGATAGGAATAAAAGGGACAAACATGAGTGTGATGTAATATATGGGATTTTCAGGGAAATGTTTCTGGTAAGATGGCAGGTGAACAGATCTTAATAAGTGATCAAGGAAAATATGAAAAGAAATGGAAAAAAGGTATTCTAGGCAGTGAGGAAAGCCAGTGCTGTGGCTACGAGTGAGGCAGGTATGTGTTTGGAATGTATGAAGAAGAATGAGAGCCAATGTGGCTGAGTTGAGTGAGCTGAGGAAAGAGGGGCAGGAGATGAGATCATAAGGACGCAATGGAGTGGGCAAAAAGCAGATCGTGGGCATTTTAGAACAGCTGAGTTTGGCTCAAACTCTGCTGAAAAAAATTTATTAAGGATCCACTCTATACTAGCAGATAGAAATACACAGTTAAATGTATGAATGCCTCTGCCTTCCCAGAGTTTGCAGTATTGAGTGTGAGACAAACAAGAACATAACTGGAATGCAATGTGATTTTCTGTTTTTTAGATATAAGCTCAAGTTTTTAGGACATACTTAGAAGAATGTGTGTAAATTTTTCTGCTACAATCATGGAAGGCTGAGTAGAGCACATGACACACAGACTGAGATTTTAAGGGCAGATCCAAGTTTATGAGGTGACCAACAGGATGAAAACTATCTTAGACTACTTGAATAGTTTATTCAAAAGTATAAAGGCTGTCTATTCGCTCTAGTGATAGTTTCTTTGGCTGTGCAGAAGATTTTTTATTTGATCAGATCCCATTTGTTTATTTTTGTTGTGGCATTAATTGCTTTGGGGGGTCTTCTTCAGGAATTCTTTTCCTAGGCCGATGTCTGAAAGGGTCTTCCCAACATCCTCTTCTAGGATTCTTAAAGTTTCATGCCTTAGGTTTAGGTCTGTTAACCATCTTGAGTGTATTTTTGTGAGAGGTGAGAGGTAGGGATCCAGTTTCATTTTTCTGCATGTAGCTATCCAGTTTTCCCAGCACCATTTATTGAAAAGAGATTCTTTTCCCCAATGTACCAAAGATCAATGCTTCTGTTTTTGTACCAATACCAGGTTGATTTGCTTATTATTGCTTTATAATACAACTTGAAGTCTGGAAGACTAATGCCTCCCAGTTTGTTCTTTTTGCTTATGATTGCTTTGGCTATACAGGGTCTTTTCTGGTTCCATACAAAGTGAAGAAATATTTTTTCTAGGTCTGTAAAGAATGAAGATGGTACTTTGATGGGGATTGCATTTATTCTGCAGATCACTTTAGGTAAAATTGACATTTTAACAATATTGATTCTACCAATCCATAAACAAGGTAGATTTTTCCATCTTTTTACATCTTCTACAATTTCTTTTCTTAGTGTTTCGTAATTCTTTTGTATCTTTTGTTAAATTTATTCCTAGATATTTAATTTTTTTGGAGGCTATAGTAAAAGGTATTGCCTTCTTGATTTGAGTTTTGGCTTGACTGTTTTTGGCGTATATGAATGCCTCTGATTTGTGTACGTTGATTTTATAACCTGGAGACTTCACCAAATTCATTTATCAAATCTAGGAGTCTC
>CAUYRT010007198.1:0-98666 GCA_963574885.1 Lepilemur ruficaudatus
GCCTGTAGTCCCAGCTACTCGGGAGGCTGAGGCAGGAGGATTGCTTGAGCCCAGGAGTTTGAGGTTGCTGTGAGCTAGGCTGACGCCACAGCACTCTAGCTCGGGTAACAGAGTGAAACTCTGTCTCAAAAAAAAAAATAAATAAAATAAAAATAAAAATAAACAGTTCGATCAGCTGACTCTTATTTTTAGATAATTATAAAGAATCTCCATTTTTTTAACAGTAAAAGAGATGAGGAGAAATCTCTAAAATACCAGAGAAGGGAAATATCTGGACCCCAAAACAGATATTAACAGATATTAACAGTAACTCTCCCAAAACAATACTGCCAGAGTCTTTGTTGCAACATGTGTGCATTCATGTGCGTGTGCAAAGGAGTCACATGCTAAATGCCTGACATATCGCCAAGGACTTTAGCAGTATCTCATGTAATTCTCACAACACTGATAGTTATCTCCATTTTGTAAATGATGACACATGTTCAGCGAGGTTTAGTAACTTGCCCAAGGTCACACAGCTTCCAGGTCCATGCCACTTAATTCTGAGGATTTTGTTTCAGCCAACAGTATTACATCGCCTCTCCTGGTCCTGGGGCTATCTGCCTCTCCCCCAGTTATAAAGTAGCCTGGAATAAACAGCAAGGGCTTTGTCAAGAAGAGTGACCTTCCAGACGGGAAGCTTGACCTGCCCCCTCTCCCCTCCCTCCAAGTCTGTTCCCAGAACGTCCTCACCGACCCACACTCAGGGACGGCACCCTTCACAAAGCCCTGAAAGTGGATGAAGGACGCCCCTGCCCAGGGAGGGTTGGTTGTGTGTCAAAGCCTTTGTGTTCTTCTCTTGCAGAAGTCTAAGCAAAAGTCACTGAGTTTTCCATGTTTGGAAATAATGTTTTTTTCTTCCTTCTTCATTTGGTCTTTCTAAAAAAGCAGCGAGGGTTTCCCTAGTGATCATTATTTCCTTTGCTGGGGAAAAGCCTGGTGCTTCTCCCAGGCTGCAGAGCGGAGACCGCGGCCAGCTTTGTTCATTGTGTTCCCCCTGGCAGAGCCCGGCCGGGCTGGCGGAGCTGGGTGCGAGCCCAGGCAGGTAGGGGCCCCTGGCTCAACAGCTCCCTCCTAGAGCCCTGGTTAGAGACCTGCCCCTGCCAAAAAGGAGCTGTGAGCTTGGAGGGGAGGAGGCAAGGAGCTTTCAAAACCAAGACACCACGGATTGGAAAAATTAAGCCCCAGGACTTGGCAGGGCAGGTAGCTGTAGCTAAAAATAAAATCGGGATTTAAGACTAACCGTCTTTGCCCTTTAATGAACAAGAAAATCCCCCTACAAACCAAGTGCAAAATACTTTTCAAAAAAGACCTGAGTAAGGTTTTATTTCATTCCCACCCATCCCCACCGCCACGTGGTGTCCCCACATGTGGGAGGCACGAGCTTTCCCTTACCTGCCCTTTACAGAATGACCAGCGTAGGGCAGGAGAGACGCTGACGGCCATGGGCGGGTGAAGTGCCTCCTTCAGAAGGCACTGCTGGTCGGGGCAGGGGAACACGGACGGTGGGTCCTCGTGGGCCCTGCAGGCTGGGACCCCTTGGCTACTGCAGGCACAAGTGGTGAGCACTGGCTGTGTCCTCTCCACTCCTGATCAGGCCACGGGGGCTGCCGTGCTGTAGGTTTTGAGTGTGGACCTGGTCAGGCTGGAGGCTGCGGCTCCCAGGCGACGGTCAGGCCCTGGCGGACACTTTCTGTGGGACGCCCCCTGCTCGGTCGACACCTCGGGAGCACATTCCAGCCAAAGCCAAGAAAGCCCAGAGCGGCTGCCCAGCTGTCCCCTCCTAATCAGTGCCTTCTTCCTGTTGCAACTCGAGGCCCAGTTTCCAGGCCAAGGGCAGCACCCAGACGGGCAGCCAGGGGCCCCCCTGACGGCCACACGCCCTCTTCCACCATCACCCTACGCCCGCCAGAGGCGGTGGCCTCAGGCCCGGCGGGCAAGGACAGCATTGTGGGGCAGCCCAGGGCCCCCCCACTGCTCTCTGACCACCCACAGGTGGGGGTAGGGCCCCACCAGGGACACAGGGCGGTCCCAGATCCCTCCCCACACTCACTCTCTTGTGAGCCCACTGTGATCCGGCAGGGTGGGCCATCTTCTGGTCCCACACCTGCCCCACCCCCAGGTCTCTGCTCTGCCCAGAAAACTCCACCTTCTCTCCACTCCCTTCTGTGTATCCACATCCCACCTCTCCCTCCAGCTGATCCCTCTGGAATTTGCAAGCTGGCCCTGCCTTCTCCCTAAAGCCTCTTGGGCGCCAGTCCCATTCCCAGAAGCCCCCCTGCAGCTGACGATGCTGGAGCGCGTGGCGATTCTCCTGCGCTGTGTTGTGTCTCCCGATGGTGGCAGGAAGGCTCCCGGGGACCTGGGCGTCTATCCTCACCCTCTGTGTGCCCCGGGTTGCACAGCAGGCAGGGGTGCAATGCTCCCAGCATCTGGCCCATAAGAAAACTCCACAGGCCCGCACACAGCGAGGGCCCAGGCCTAGAAGACCAAACACCCACCCCCCACCCCGCTCCAGGACAGCTGGCAGCCTGGTGGTCCAGCTCCAGGGGCTTTTCACACAACAGGGAAGGGTTTGGAGGGCCACTTTCCACTCAGGCTAGTCACCCCCACATCTGAGCTGTCTTTGCTGGCAAGCACTGGGGAGCAGGACACTGGGGACACCGTGAAGAATGTCCTTCCACCAGCCATTCTGTGTTTCGGGTCTACACTCCTACCCTCCTCCGAACTTTACCGGAGTTGGCACCCAAGGGGCCCATGGTCTTGCCAAACCCGTCTTTTTTTGGTTACCCAAGAATTGAGGTGTCCTTCACCCAAAATGGAAATGTCCCTAACCCTCCCTGCCCAGCAGGGCCCTGCAAATGCTCCATCTCTGGTTAGAAGGTCACTAACTTGGCTCTTCCCTCCTCCGCCCTCCTGGATTCCATCCTCTTAAGAACTAAAAATAATGAAGGGCTGGAGGAGCAGGGAGAGGAAGCCCGGCGTCAGACATGCTTTGGGGATGCAGAGGCCATACAGCTCTCACTCGGCCTCTCAGGGCCTCAAAGGCTGCTGGGCCCTGAGGCCAGGAGGGGACCAACAATGGGAGGAAACAGGGAGTGGCGGAGTCCGGGGAAGAGCCTGAGGGGGTGGGCGGCCTTCTCCAGGCTGACTTCCTAACACAAAGCTCACGGACAGGGGGGCTCAGCCTTTCCTCTGGGAAACGGCGCCAGGCTCTGCCCAGCCACAGAGGGCCACCCCTGCAACACACATCAGGTCCCCTCCCTCCCTGCACCTCGTCTGCTCCTCCCCAGGGACTTTATTTTTACTTTGGTAAATGCGAAAAAACAAGGCCAAGTTACAGAGGATGGAAATTTACTAAGGGCCTCACCGGTCAGCGGGCAGTCACACTGAGGCTTGCGACCACGAACTCCCCCGGCATCCCGCCTCGGCCAGTCTCCCAGGGGGCCAGCAAGGACACCTGGCCCCACCTCTACCCCAACACACCTCTTGGGGACAGCCTCCCTGGCCTGGGGGGCTAAAGGCACTCACTCCTTCCTTCTCTGCCCACAGAGATGTGCGGCTGGGAGCGGGAGGCAAGTGGAGCCCATAGCATGTGAGCTGTTCTAGGAACGGTAATAAACAGTGAATGTGTATTCAGTGCTTACTAGAGTACTGCATAGTGCTAAATGTTACTATGTATTATGTGTGTCTGATAACTGTGTCTCAACCAATCACGGAGCTATTCCCATTTTACAGATGGGAACACTGAGGCACACAGAGATGAGACAACTTGCCCAAAGTTCTACATATATTTAATCAGGCTAGCTCCAGGGTCCAAGCTCTTCCTCACTCTGCTGCTTCATTTCTTATCACTGGGCTTGTAACTTCACAGCCAGATAAACTCAGGTTTAGAGCCTGTCATTCCCAGCTGAACTTCAGTTTCTTCCTTATCTATGCAATGGGAATTCCACCTATCCTGCACGGTTGCTTTTAAATGTTTTGTGTGCAGTGCCTGCTACATAGGCAGGGACCCTCAGTAACGGTAGATGAGTATTTCATACTATCATGTGTACTGTCTGGTCTGTGAACCCCCCAAGGGCAAAAGCCTGTGACCAGGATGAATCATATGGGAAGCAGCTGTGCACTGGCCCAGCAGATGTTAGCAGCAAGGTTTGACCACCTGCTCCCCTACTATGCCCAATCACAGCCTTGAATCCCACCTTTCGGTCGGGTGCGGTGGCTCACGCCTTGTAATCCTAGCACTCTGGGAGGTCAAAGCGGGAGGATTGCTTGAGGTCAGGAGTTCAAGACCAGCCTAAGCAAGAGCAAGACCCCGTCTCTACTAAAAATAGAAAAAATTAGCTGGACATAGTGGAATGCGCCTGTAGTCCCAGCTACTCGGGAGGTTGAGGCAGGAGGATCGCTTGAGCCTAGGAGTTTGAGGTTGCTGTGAGCCAGGCTGACATCACGGCACTCTAGCCCCAGCAACAGAGCGAGGCAGGCTCAAAAAAAGAATTCCACCTTTCTATGAGGAAAAGGCAAAGGGTGAAGGCCACAACTAGCAGGAAGTGGGTCCCCAACTAACGGTCCTACCCCATGCCAGAAACTAAGGCTTGCCTTAAACAGCTTCTTTCTGGAACTTCAAAATGCCCAGGAGCCACTTTTACGCCAGGTGTGAGAGGGAGCGCTCAGCCGAGGAGGAGGCTCTGCACAGAGGGGACCCCCTAGCCCCCACCCCAAGACCCGCCCGGGGACCTTGGGTCCGAAATAAGTAACTGTGCTTGCTCCCTGGGGCACTTGGCCAGGCAACAGGACACAGGCAACTCTGCTGCGAGGCCACATGTGGAAACAGACTTCTTCATCCCATGCTGGAAGATGACATTTAAAAAGCCAGGAATCTGAAAGGAAGTTTTCTACAGAGCGCTGAAGAATCTACAATGTCATCTTCTCTCCCTCCAGTTCTCACAGGCACAGCCCGGCTGAAGGAACAAACTCCTGCTCTTTAACACTCCCTGGCACTTTCTCAGAGATGCCCTGAGATTGAAAAATCTTCAAGTTACAAATTTTAAAACCTAAGGATACTACTGGACATAGTAGAAGGGACAAGATTTCCTCAACCTCCAGCTTGGTTGACCTTTCTAGACCAAGAACATTAATGGTCAAAATACTGCCTTTTCAGTAGCTTCTGGGAATGCAGAAAGAGCTTGTAAGAGATTTGGTTAAGGGGTCACCCTGGACTGACTCCAAAGCCAGATTTTTGGGAACTCCTACTTAAGGAATTTCTAACAAGGAAACTTTTCAGGAAGGACTTGAATACCACATGAAAGCTTATAAGCAGTATCAAATATTTAGCTATATTTAGAAAATATTTCCAAGCAAGCTATGTTGGTGCAATTCACATTTCTGACAGATTATACTGATTTGCCTGTGGCTAAGTGGTGCTCAGCAAACAGGAATGCAGACTTGCAGAGAGAACCAGAAACCCCAACCTGCTTTCTGAAAAGAAGCTTCCACAGCAGAGGCCAATGCACAGCTCTGAATTCTGCTATGAGTCACTCAGCTTCCCTCTCCCGACCGGAGCTGCTGGGGGCAGAGGCCCTGTCTCAGTTCAGCAGTCATGCGTCTGCTCACCTGTAGACCAGGAAGCACAGGAAACGGACTGCCAAAAAGGCACACCAGCGAACCCCAAGTATGAGCAAGACTCATCAACTCTCAGAACGCAGCTGTCCCCTGGGTCACCTTGAGGGTATGTGTGACGGCATGTGTGATTTTCATAAACAGATTGACTCACCACCCTTCCCCATGAATCTCTGTCGACTGGGGCCCTGCTAGTGGCAGTGGGGTGCTTACTTAGCACTTTCCCAGGACAGCACAAGCCTCCCAGGGCCCCAGAGAAACAGGCAGCAGACGTGCCTCCCATTCCCAGAGAAGCAAACGGGGGCTCCCCCAGGCTTGCATCCCAATCTGGGGCGGACCTGGGGGCCCTGCCCGAACTCCTGCCCTGGCGGCCTGCTTGCCCAACTACGGCCAGGTTCTCCTACCCGCTGAGACCAGGGACACCCCATGACTGTTTCCTTCACTTTTTGCCTTAGGCTACAATGATTTTACATTTATTTTACATTGAGCTATTAATATTTTGTAGCAGCTCTTGGGATACTTACAGGCAGGATGGGTTTTCACAAAACCGAGGTGCGGATTTCCTATGTTCCACCCCAGGTCCTCCCTGCCTTCTCCCTCAGTTTGCAGAGAAGTAAAACCAACAAAGACAGCACCAACATCTATATATGCCATCCAGGCTTTCTAGCTAAAGGATCTTAAAGCTTGGCCCCCACATACGTCACCCTCTTGCCTGCACAGCTTACAGAAGGCTCCTGCTTCTCTTAGACTCCTTTAACCTCCTGCCTACTGAGCTAGCGGAAATGAAACGTTCTTGAGGGGTGCGAATGGGTTATCTGAAGAATGTATTCTGGAATAGTAGAGCCTGAGGAATGGGCTTAACTAAGACGCCAGAGCGTCCTTCCAGGCAGTGACCCCGGAGCACGGGAACCAGAGTGACACCTGGAAGAACGGTCTGCTTGTGTGGACAGGACAGCCCTAAAGGTCTCCCCAAGCTCAGGGCCTCCAGCTCAGGAGACAGGAACTAAATGAGAGCCTTGGACCATCTACTGAGAGAGCAAACCTCCTTTACAATGTCCCCCTGCCGTCTGCTGGGCAGTGTGCGTGTCCTGACAGAGTCAGAGAGCAGCTTCTGGGCTGGGAGACCTGACGAGGCATGACAGCTGCCGGGGTGAACAGAGCGCTCGGGAAATCTCCCCAGGGAGGAGGGCTCCAGAATCTCACAGTGGCCACGGCTCTCTCGCGGGCCTGGCCTCTCCAAGGCCTCTGGGGACAGCTCACATTTAGGAACTGTAACATCACTTCTGGGGAACAGAACCAGTTGGCTGATTTATTCCCCTTAACTTTCGAGGCTATTCTTAGGGCACATCTGTCTCCGGGTGAAGTCACCAAGGAAAAACCCAACCGAAGAAAATATTTTCATGCAGTCGTCATTTCAAGCTTTGGAAAAGGAAGCGAGTCGATAAACTGCCAAAGAGCCCCAGCATTCAAGGTGACCAAAGAGGCAAATGGAAAGAATTTGCCTTGGGAATGCAGAAAGCAGAGCTATTTACACGGAGCTGGGCTGGCAGGATGCAAATGGACCAGAAGCTCCTCAAACTGTTTCCTCTTCCCTTTCCCCAAACTTAGTTCTCTCCTTTCCCTTAACAGCAAAGTGAGTGAGCGGACGGTACCCCCACATCTGAACCGGGAGGAAGGCCCGTTAGTGACAAGCTACCAGATGATGTGGGGCAGAGGTTCGAGCCAGCGACCAGCACACCTGTTATGTTCAGCTACCATTTTTTTCTAAATTAGCTGCCAACATTTAATAATCAGATTTCATACTGAAATCCACATTTCCAACTTCTCTTTCCAATCCTGGGCCTGCGATCTCAGACTGCATCCCTGGGCTAGAGCCGAGTTGCAGCACCGTGAGACGGGGCCTTCTCTTCCTACCACCCCGCCCCATTTACGTATACTTGTCACCTGCCTGGGCCCTGACAGCCTTTGAGTTTGAGCTGCTGGATTTGGAGACAAAGAGCCAAGTATGGAGGAAGGCCGAAAGACCTCGAGTGCGGTCTGCTGGCCATGTCAGCGTGGACAAGTCGCCCACCTTGCTGAGCTACCTCTTCTCCATCTGCAAATGGAGATGCGCACAGCAATGCCGCAACTCAAAAAGCGTAGGCAGGATTAGGTGGGAAAACAGGGAAGTGTTTGAAAACCTGATCACACCCTCTGGGCCTGGGGTCTAAAGGATTAGATAAAAATCCTTTTTTTTTAAAGGATTAGGCCCTCTGGGTCTAAAGGATTAGATAAAATACCAAGACAAAGTTGGCCTCTCTCATTAGATGAGCAGCAAAGGAAGTACCACTCAAGAGCTGCCTCAGTGGTCACCTGCGAGAGCGAGACAGGAGCCAGGACTTCTGAACTAGCTGACCATGCCAACCCGGCTCTGCCTGCCCCATCGTCTGTCACCTGGAGAAGGGGAACATCGCTGCACTCATGGCTGAACAGTACCTGACTCTGACCGACCTCTGCCTCTAATAAGTGAGAACAGAATTTGGAACCGGCACACTTGGTATTTGGGACTGCCAACCACGGCCCCGCCCAGGTGAGGAGACACTCATGGGAGCATCTGCAGTGGGCCCAGGAGGCAGCCTGCAAATGTGAGGGGGAAATTGCAGGGCACCGCGGCCTCTGAGCATTTCACAGTGCAGAAGCCAACTACACTTCAAGTGTTGACCCAAAGGCCCTTGGCCATCCGCTCTTTCCCACTAGCCTGCCTAAAAGAGAAATGACAGAAATGACCACAGAAGGATAGGTACCCGAGGGCTTCTCAGAAGATAAGGAGAGGTTTAAACGATAAAGACATCAGTCCCCTGTTGCCCCTAAGTCCTCCCTAAGGCAATGAATGGAGAGCGAGCAGCCGTACCTGGCACCAGTAGGATCTGGTGCCTATGGCTCATGGCAGCCGTGACTCGGGCTACCCAATCAGGCTGTCACTCTGCCAGCTCCCGTTGAGACAGAGGAGCCCAGAAGGGGAAGCTGTAAGTACTCGCTACTCTCAAGAGCAAGAGCAAGAGCTCGGCTTCCTTCTCACCAGCTCCTTAGCAAAGCATCACACACAACAGCTATAGTTCCCTGGTGGCCAAGTGCTTGAGGGGCTCTGAGCAGACAGAATGTGTGCAGAGCCCCACTCCAGCACCCAGACCTGTGTCCCCCACCATGCAGGTCTGACGGGGTGGTACTGAATGAATAAGGATCTCTAATTACGTGGGAGACCCTAAGATCTCTACTTGGGGACAGCTAAGGAGACGCTGGCACCGGGCTTCCAAAACATCCAGTAGATCACAGAAATGCCCCGATTCACCACCTAACAACTCTCCTGTCCCTGTCACCAGCACTCCTTGCTCTTCCTATCTCTCAGGGATTACAACAGCTTCCCTGCCTCAGGTGTGCCCTCCTGCAATCCACTCTCTACTCCTCAGCCTCCGAGATCTTTCTAAAATGTAAATCTGATCATGCCAATTCCATCAGGTCCTTCCCCTGCTTTAACAGTGGCTTCCCCAGAGCCGTCAGGACAAAGACCAAACTGCTTCATGTGGCCTCTCAAGGGCTCTTGCCCCCCACGCCCCTTCACTCCCCAGGGTGTTGCAAAACTAACCTCTTTGCGTTTGCCAAGACATGCCATGCTGCTGCATGCTCCTGAGCCTTTTGCGCTGTCCCCTCGGGCTGGAAGGCCCTTTCCCTGTCCTGCCCATAGAACTCTTACTCTTTCTCTAAACCATGCTACCATCTCTTGGGTGCACTTTCCCCAAACCATTTCCCCTTGCCCAGTGCAATAAAAAAGGCCAACCACTTCTCCCTCTGCAGTGCTGTTCCCCCAGACCTCACACATCCACCCTTGCTCTGCTCAGAGAGCATGCAGATGATCTGGTTACTCCATGAGTGTCACCCCTGCTACAGCAAGCATTCTTTGTCGGCTTGTTGAGACCCTAGGCCAGGGTGGGGAACCTGCAGCCTTAAGACCACATATGGCCTTCCAGGTCCTTAAGTGCAGCCTTTTGACTGAATCCAAATTTTACAGCACAAACCCTTTTTATTTTTACCAATACATTTTGTTTGTCTTTTATATTTTCACTTTATTTAAAAAATGAATATATTTAAAATACCAAAGAATTGCACAAATTTCAACGAAATAATCCTCCCAGATTGACCAGCACAATTAGAACATTAGTAAGCCATAAGGGCTAAATTGACAGCTGCTACACTCATGATTTAGTTCTAACTTCCCCCGCCTGACTGGCACCACTACTGCATGAGGCTAGTTGGTGAGAGTTTATGGGGGTCAAGTACACCAGTGTGTTATAAGCTTTTGACAATGGTGCACTGCATTTCTGTTTGAAGTGGAATTTATGAATAGTTGCACGACTCAACAGTATCTTTTAATTCTGTCTGCTTAACAGCCCATAGTGTCAAAGAAGACCAACAGAACACTGAAGAAAACAGATTTTTTTAATGAGGATTGGGAATTGCAATATTATCTTGTTTCTGCTAAAGATAAGATGATCTGCTTGCTTTGTGATACTGCAATGTCAATGTTAAAGAAATTCAATGTTCATCAGCATTATAACACTCAGAAGGACCACAAATATTTTAAATTAGAGGGAGAGGCATGAAAGGTTGTATTGCAGAAATTAAAAGATGAAAAGTAAAAGCAAAGACAATTCTTTCAAGCAGCATTAAGACCTGGAAATGATGCCACTGAAGCAACTTATAAAGTAGCTTATATACTCAAGGGGAAAAGGGAAGCCATTCAGTGAGGTAGGAATTGTGAAAGAATGCATTGTCGAAGTTGTGGGATGCGTAGACCCTGATGATGTTTGAAAGTACAAACAAATTTTAGAAAGAACAGTCTCTTTCAAGGAGAACCAGAACTGACTGGCAGCATGAATTAGCCTTCAAGTTAACAGAACAACTTCATGCAATGCTTCAAAAGGAAAATATATATTAGTTAATTGCTTTGGATGAATCAACTGATAACTACTGACTCTGTGCAGGTTTTATACTTCATTCAGGTCAAAACATAAGATTTTCTTTGCTACTAAAAGAAGACTCTCCAGAAGGGTCTATGCTCAGTGACAGCAAACCTATCCTGCTGTGCTCTCTCCATGCCCTAGCCCCCAACCCCTTTTCTGACTACAGCAGACTCCGTCATCGCTCCTGTCCATGAAATCAGGTGGCCTCTGCTGCCTGTTTCCTTCCTCTGGCACTTCACCTGTTCAAATCCAGCAACACATACTCAGCACCTACACACGGCGCTCTAGGCTCAGTTCCAAGTTCTGGGGAGCCCACAGTCCACTAAGGGGGCTGAGCATGGGCCTCAAGACCTATAATAGAGGGTAGAAAATGGTAAGTGATTGCATAAAGGCACAGGGATTGGGCTACATGTAGTCAGAAGAGGAAGCATTACTTTGGGAGAAAGGGAATATATTAGGGAAGCTTCAGGCTGAGGCCTCTCCTGAGCCCAGGAGTTCAAGGCTGCAGTGAGCCATGATGGCACAACCGCACTCCTGGCCTGGGCCACAGAGTGAGACCCTGTCTCTAAAAAACACAAAGAAAGAAAGAAAGAAAGAGAACCTGGCATACTTCCATCCTCTCATTCTGTGAGACCCCTTGGAGTTTTTATTTATTTTTATAACTTTTTCAACAGTGAGACACAGAATCAAACCTGAAAAACTATTACAAAAGATAAGGACCTTATTGCAATTTCTGGAATTTATTTGAATTTATTTTTGTGAATTTCTTTCAAATTTTCTTTATGTTCCAAATTTTTCCTATTTGTATTCAGGTATTTGCTTCAAATAAAAGAAACTTCAAAATTAGCATGAATAAAAAGTGCTCTGCTGCCAACTATCAGAGAAGACACACAACTCTGGCTCCGTCTATAGAACATGATAAACAGGAAAAGAAGATCAGTATTTTTATGAAGTCTGATAAATTCACAGAAGACTCAAAAATGCTCTCGTGTTCTATTCATTACTGCTACAGACCAATATGTAAGTTTCTTTTTCCATAATGAGCATTCTTGTCATTAGCAAGTATTATATTCATTCCTACCCCTGCTTTTCTTTCTTACTATACTATAGCATGATCATATGCAGAAAGTTCCATAACAGAAAAGTTTAACTGTGTGCAATTCTTTTCTGGCCATTATAATTGTTTTATTTCTTAATTACTGAAAATAATTTTTGTCATTACAGAGAGGGGAGTATTAAAAAAAATCATCTACTCTTGGTGCCAAATATGCTAGATGAGCCACTAACACAGCTTCCTGCAAGAATTTATGAGGAGAGAAAGAGCAGGTGAAGCTTCTGGAACAACTAAGCCAAGATCACTAAAGGCCTTGATGGCCGGGCTAATGAGCTTGGACTACAGTCTCTAGGTAAGTAACAGAGTAAATTACCAAGGGCTTTGACTATCCAAAATGTAAAACCTCTGAAGTATCAAAAGCAAAAAAACCTGCAAACCAAAGCAAAAAACAAAGAAACTGGAGAAAATATTTCACCTAATACAGTAAAGGATTGATAAGTTTTGCATACAAAGAACTCAAACAAAGGGTAAGACACACTCTAAAATGCCAACAGATAATCTGGTAACATACAAATAATCTGACATACATATAATGAAAGTAACAATATATCGTTTGCCTACTAAATTAGCAAAAAGTAGAAAAATGGTAAGTACTAGCACTTGTGAGGAGGAGAGTAAGGTGGAACGCACGCCAGCACGCCACCAGAGACATTCCGACGGCTCATGACCTTTTGGGAAATCAGCCCAGGAATATGTTTCAAGGGCCATAAAAATGGTTCAACCTTTAATTTAGTTATTTTACTTCTGGAAATCTACTTAAGGAAATACTTTTAAAATATGGAAAAGGTTACAAGTACAAAGATGTTAATTATACCATTGTTTCCAATAACAATGGTATTGAAAATAACCCAACTTCCAACAATAGAGGAATGATTAAATAAATTATGGGTACATCCTTGGGATTGATCATTCAGTCCTTAACCATAAGGGTTAGAAAGAAACATGGAAAATTTTGCTGTAATTTTAAGGGAGGTGGAGAAGCAGGATAGTCTATGAAAAATGTACATAACTTTAAAAAGCTGAGAGGAAATATACCAATTTATAAGAGTAGCTGTATTAGTATGCATTTCTGCACGTTAACTTCATACTGACTGCAATAAACTATTTGATCTTTTGCTCTAATTTCTTATTTATTATATTCTGTTGTACTACGTGCACATAAGTTTGTAAGCATCCTCAAATCCTTTTTGAATAAAGTGGACTATAAATTAACCCATCAACTAATAATCAACAGAATCTAGATGTTTGGTTATGATGATATACATTCTTTTTCTTTATTTTCACAATTTTCGTAGCATAGCTTGCTTTCACAATTTAAAAAATATGCAGAATACCAAACAAACAGACAATGTGAAAAAAACTGCTGCTGTATCTTACCCATCACTTCTAGTTCTTCTTCCTGTATTTGATCTGAGAACAAGCTCCCTCCAAAATGTCCCTTAATGTGAGGAAGAAATAGGGCTTTCTCCCCCTCTACGTGGGTTTCATGAGGTTAAGACTGAAAACTGTTCCCTGAATAGGCTGACCGCTCCGTGATGACCCCATGGGACTCTAGAAGCCCAGACACATTAGTGAAGGGTCATTTTGATGACAGACAGCTGGACTCCTATGGTGGAAGGGCCTTCCAATATTCAAAAAGCATGGGAAGAACAGGAGTGGAGAAGAGACTTGTGTGGGAAACCCCTCCCCAACAACAGATCAAAGGAGTGAGCTCCTTGGGAGCAGGGACCCTTTGCTACAAACACAATAAAGGAACCCAAGAAATGTGGCTACTAAGGGATCCATTCTTGTGTGCATGCATTCATTCAACATTGGACAAGCATTGACAGGGGTGCCACTGTTCTAGGTGCAGGGGATTTTAGCAGTGAACACAACAAAGTCCCTACTCTTGAAGCAGCTTACATTCCAAATATAGGGAGGCAGCTGATAAACAAATAAATAAATATTGCATCAGGCAGCAATAAGTAGGGAGTGGTTAAGGGCAGGGGAGAGAAAGGTGTGCTGTTTTAGCTGGGCCTTTTCTGCAGGAAGCAAGGGGCTGAGCCACAAATAGGTGAAGGAGAAAGGCACTGCAGGCAGAGGGAACAGCAAAGTGCACAGGCCTGAGACAGGTGTGCCTTCCAAGGCCAGCAGGAACAGCAAAGTGGCTGGAATGGAATAAGCAAAGAGCAAAGTGGAATGAACTAAGGTCAGCTCCTACAGTGCTCTTTAGGCCATTCTTAGGGCTTTGGATTTTTCAGGAGATAGGAAGCTGCTGGAGGCTTTTGAGTGAAGCGTGTCATAATCTGGTTTCTGTTCTAAAACAGCAGCCGCCAACCTTTTTGGCACCAGAGACCAGTTTCACGGAACACAGTTTCTCCGCAGACAGGGAGGTTGTAGGGGAGGCGGAGCTCAGGCGGTGATGCGAGCGATGGGGAGGGGCTATAAACACAGATGAAGCTTTGCTCACCCACCGCTCACTCCTGCTGTGCGCCCCACCTTCCTAAGTTTCACAGGAGACAATTTTTCCACGGACGGGGGTGGGGGGCAGCAGAGCCCTGTGGCCCAGGAATCGGGGACCGCAGTTCTAAAGGGATCATTCTGCCTGTGTGTAGAGTAGACCTCGTGAATAGAAAACAGGTGAGAAAGGGTGAAAACAAGATTGATTTTGAGGCCACAGTAATTGTCCCAAGTGAGGGAGGAAGATGGTTATTTTGAAAACCTTCCACTTTAGACTAAGAAAGAAAAGAACTTTTTATCCGAGAAATTCGAGCCCCCTTTAATGATAAAGTCCAGAGAGGCACTGAAATGTGACAGCCTGTGACAACAGTCACATCTCCCTCACCCTGTGCCCCCCCCCCGCGAGCTAAATAATTAATTACCTCTTGAGGCCACTTGCTATGTGGCCTGTAGACTAAATGATGCCCAGTAGCTGTAAAATGCCATACACTGGACACCATAACTCACACCCTACAGTTCAACAATGTAGAGCCAATCACTAATCTATGTTATTTCTGTAGACCAATGAGAATGCCTGTCAAACAACTTTGTATCTGCCCGCTCCTTGTCCCCTTTGCCTTAAAAAACCTGCTTGTAACAAAGGCTGGTGGAGCACTCCCCAAGGCAACTTGGAAGTGTGTCCCAGGCAGCTGTCCTCAACCTTGGCCCAAATTTTAGGCTGACAAGCCCATGACAGCTCCTTTGTGTTCCCACTCCAACCTGGAAGTACGGTCCCTGGGAACGAAGGTGCTTTCTAAAGGCCTAAGTATCTTGACAACAGAGAAGTGGGAAGCAATCTTCATGCCAGAGATACGGTCAGGCCCCTGGGCGTGGGTGGGGAGCACTGTGTTAGGTGTGCAGCGAATAAATCTGTCTCCTGCCTCAGTGCGAGCTATTATCACTGAATGAATCCCAGATTTGATTAGGTGTTGTAGCCATTTCACTACCTTCAGACCGAAGCTCCTAAACCAGGTGTGAATTTGGGCAAGGAAACAGGAATAAGGCCCCAGGTAAATGGCATGCACTTGGCTCTCAATCTACCCCAACAGCAGGAATTAAAAAAAGAAAGAAAGAAAAAAAGCCAAAAACCAAAAACTTGCCACACTCAGAATGATGGCCCCTCCTCACCAGAATCCTCTTTCTGACAAGTGACAAACATGCTTCAAATTGCACCAAATTTCTGATAAGGACATTCTTCTAGATGTTCCCATTTAAAACGGGATGAATTAGAGAAATGTGGAAGAGTAGGTTCTGTCTTGCTTGGGGGTGGGGATGATTCAAGGAAGGCTAATACAGGGCCTTGGTTGGTCTAAAGACAATCACAGCAACCAGACGGTGGTACTAGAAACTAGTTCAGCCAAATCCCAACCTGTAGACAAAGGGACCCTCCTAAATTCTCTAGATGTACATCTTTGACAGGTCTTCTGAAGCCTAAAGATATAGATATAGATAGATATATAGGCATAGATGCTGTATGGAACAGATCGATACACACACACACATCACGCACATTAGATATATGCCACATATTCACATTTCTTGGCCTTTCTGCACAAAGGAAGACACATGACAAGCTTGTCTGCAATTTGAGTTTTTATGTCTGCAAATCCACCGGAGTTGCGGGAAGCTCCTGCTTATTCTGCTGAGAGATCTCTGCCAGATAGTCTCAGAGATCTGCTCTTTTATTTTCTATTTAAAAATGCATAAAGGTTAAGCACAAATACACAAAACGTGGCTTAACTTTCCCCCACTTTTTAGCTTGGTCATGGCTTGGCTAGGGGACAGAGTTGGAAGGTTTTTATGGCCCATATAGGCCCAATCTCCTCCATTTCCCACTTGATCTCAGTTGCCACCCCATAAATTCAGGGGTGATCAGCTCTGCACCACCATCATTTTCTGATGATAGAATTCCATGGACTCAAAGGCTCTAAGAAAAATTACAGTTAGATTCAGAAGAGGTTCTTGTAATTCGAAACCAACAATTACATGTATTTTTTTAAGTATTAATGTATTTTTTAAATACCTAAAGTTAGCAACTCTCTTTAAACTTTTCACTCACCCCGTCCTGAATATCCCCCACACCCTTTCCATTTCTTCACAGCCCCTTTGTGCTTCCTTTTCCTCACCTACACACCAAGTCCCGCTCCAGAAGGGGGAAGTCCCGCTCCCCAACCCCGCTCCAGAAGGACTATTTGAGTAGCTATTCCTCATCATGCTCAACGACCTTCCTGTTTTCCCACAAGTGTTTGGCCGATCCAGGGTTCCCTCCCGTGCAGCAATTCTGCATTGCTACTACTCGGACTCCAACCTGGTTCCCTCCAAAACAGAGCACGATGACACGACTGACAAGGCCAAGTGCAAGAAGTGCACCTGACCTCCGTGTGAGTTGTGTTTCCAAGCCTACCGCAGGGCAGGGTACTCTGAAATCTCTAAACCAGAGGGAAGGAGAACTGTCCATCAACACAGTGTGTATGTGTTTAAAGACAAAGAAGAAAAAAAAAAAGGAAGCCAGTGAGGTTCTCAGAAGGGAATACTCTGCTGTAACTGGTGTTTACCACGTTCTACGGGTGCACAGGAGGAAGTGGTTGCTATGACCCCGAGGGGGAAATGCTCGCTTGAAACAGGAAAATGGAACTCTTACTACTTTCCATTAGCAGCGTTCCAGACGCCGTCACACTTGGAAACGCTTGCACAAGCACTCTCGAGAGCCTCTGAGGTGAGCATCGACGGTCCAGTCACCCTCAAACCCGAAGCACAGATCGGGGCACAGATACAGGTCCACTTTTTTCCAGAAACCTTTCAGCACCGGAAAAATTCTCATGACCGCTTCCCTTAGCGCCAGCACGTCGAATGGCCCAGAGCCCCCGGGGAGCTGTGGGGGGAGGAAAGAAGGCGGGGGAAGGCTAGAGGGTGACTGGAAAGAACAGCCAACCAAGCAAGGGTCAGAAGACCTGGGCTTCAGTCTCAGCTCTGCCACTTGCTCGTCGTGGAACTCTGGGCCAATCTCCCAACCTTCCTGCGGCTGGGCTTCTACTTTCTCTGCAAAGCAGGGATATTATTCGCTGCCTTGCTCCTGCCCTCAGGTTGCCGCAGGGATGCTACGGAAGGGCACACAGAGGAGGCTCTAATGCGTTGTTATGCAAACGCTGTTGCTCCTGTCACCCAGATTCAGGTCTGGATGAAGCCTTCTCGAGTCCGGGCCTCTCACTCCTCAAACGCTTGCCCTCAGCTACGTTTCCACTTGAGCTCTTCCCCAGCTCACCCTTCTGAGCCTTACTGGTAATTCCGCCCACACTTCTGCAGAATTTTGGTAGAATATCCTACAGAGCCCAGTGAGGAGTAGAAGAGAGACCAAATCACAGATGTGGGGAAAACTAAACCAAACCACCTGAGCCTGGGCTCCTGGCTCCCACATTCTCTACGATCCAAAGGCAGAGACCGCGACCTCGATGGCTAATTTGCCTGCTTGGAGGGTCAGGCTGGCCCCAGTTCTGAGTCATATTTTCCATTTAGTAAAATGAACATCTGGCTGCTGCATAATGCCTTTTGAGTACAGTCTTCTAACTCACAATTACCTGCAAGATAATTCACACCACTACGGTGCAAAGACAGAGTGGGTCTGGCACGGTGGAAGTCAGCCATCTTGATTTCAATCTTACATGCAAATTCTAACAACAAGAAGAAGCAATTCAGAAAAGCCCCTACCAGCAGGTTCACGCACACTCATAAAGAAGAATTCATGCATTTTTTAAATCTAAGAATTCAAAGGGATCTCGGGTCCCAGGAACCATCTTGCTGTTTCATCTCAGTGGGCTCTAGAGCAATGCCAAAAGGTGCCAGCCTTTTTGGTACTAGGGACCGGTTTCATAGAAGACAATTTTTCCAAGGGCCGGGGGTTGTGGGGAGAGCTCAGGCAGAGATGCAAGCGACGGGGAGCAGCTGAAAATACTCATGAAGCTTCACTGGCTCACTGCACCACCACCTCCTGCTGTGCCTTCCCCCACAAGTTTCATGGAAGACAATTTTTCCACAGACCAGGGGCAACGGTGGGGGTGGGGGTGGCTAGGGGGGTGGCAGAGCTCTGCGGCCTAGTCCCTAACAGGCCACTGACCAGTACCAGTCCGCGCGTGGGGATTGGGGACCACAGAGTACTCCACTCCCCATCCTCCCCTCCCCCAAGCGACCTTGAGCAGGCCACTCAACCTTCTAAAAACCTTGGCTTCCTCATCTGCAAAACAGGGATAATAACAAGACATGCCGTGCCCGGCTCCCAAGATTATTATGACAACCAAGTGAGAAAACAGATGTGAAAGTGCTTTGTAAACCACAAAACACCGTCCAAGTGTGGGGTATCGTTATCTAGCAAAACTGCCTTGAGAATAACCCAGAAATCTCCAAGTATTTTATTTTAATTCATTAATGGACTTATACCACACCTTGATTTAAAAAGGACTTAGGGTAGCTGCCTGGTAAAATTCTTAAATAATTTCTAAATAAGTTTATCCAATCAAGTTACAAAAACAAGTCATCAAATTGGGTATAAGCTTTTGGGTAACAGGAAAACTACTGATCTTGCACTTTTCTTCTTTCACTCTTGTTTTAGCCTTTGAGCTCTGAAAAGAACTAATATAACCGTATTGTGTTTGGCTTTTAGGCAAGAACTAAACAGTCTTCTCGCACCTTCCACCTCCCTTGTGGTTCTCACTTCTATCCCCTGAGTAACTTGGCAGCTCCTTCTCCAAACCTGCAAACCCTCTTCTTGGCCCCCAGGCTGGTCTAGAGGCCTGGAGCTATTTGAAATGCTGTCCTCCTAAAATCTAAAGCCAAAGGCATCCCCATCATCTTTCCAGGAGGGTGTTACCCCAGGGACAGCAGGAGTTTCCAGGGCACACAAAGGCTCATTCTGCTCACAGGGATATTTACCAATTCAGCCCTGTAGGAGCTTGCCAGGAGCAGGGAGAAAGAGCAGAGCTGGGACAGCCTTCTGATTCACTGCCTGGCAGATTCACCCTTCTCTACCATTCGCAACCCAGGCACAATGCCATCTGGGGTGGGGAGAGACCTTTGTGTCAAGGTAGGGAAGGCAGGAAGAGGTGTGCGTGCAGGAGAGAAGCAGGTGGAGCTGCTTGAGGTTTTCTCCAGAGCGGGGAGGCGTGGGTTAAAGCAGTCTTTTCTTCCTCCACATTTCCATAACCTCATCTGAACCTCAGAAGAGCCCAGCCCAGGATGAGAAGCCCTGGAACTCAGACCCGCCCTGGATGTGGCTCGCGGTGCTTCCCTGCCCCTTCTGGGCCCTGCTCAGAGTTGTGCAGCACCACCCCTGCCAACGCCACTGGGCTCGGCGTGACAAAGGTGCAGAACCCCTCCTTCCGTGGCACAATGCAACTCGCTGCAGCCCTAACACACACACGCTCCCTCCACATACATAACAAGGACTGCCACTGAAGGAGCACCTACTGCATACATCATCTCCAGTCCTACACAAGGCAGGGCGTCAGCCTCGGTTACAGACAAGAAAATAGCCTTGGGAGGCTAAGCAAGCTGCCCAGGAAAAGAACACGGCTCACGCTGATTAAGAGGACAGGACTGAAGGGGTAGATGAGCAGCCGCATCTTTATGCGTCTTGTAATGTATTATTTCACTGGTACAGGTATTTCACTGGTATTATTTAACTTGCTATATCAAGCCTGTACAGGCATTACTTGAATACTCTGAAAAACATGAAATGAAGGAATTAAAAAAAAAAATGTTGCCAGTCAATGGTAAAATCTAGATTCAGACAATTTGTCCAACTCCAGCATCTACTATCTGGCCACACCTCCATGCTTGTCCAAACACCAAACCAGGATATGGGAGCTAACAAAGACTATTTATCTAATGTTTTCATGTGAAAACGTTTACAAAAGGACAAATAACTAAATAACATTTAGTTATTAAATGGGACAAAAATAGCTTATGGAAAATAAAAAAGACACAAAATGAAAACTGGCTGCTATGTAAACTTAGCACAGGGCATAGGAACCAAGGTGACCATGGACCTTCACTGAAGATGGAAAAAAATAAAATCTCTTCCGGTGGCTGTGGCCCTACTGCTGCCTCGTCCCGTCCCGTCTGGCAGGTGGAGGCACTGTCTCTGAGCCAGGCTAACTAAGTGTGAATTCTGGCTCTGCATTTCCTAGCCATGTGACTTTGAACAAGCTTATCTGTGCTGAATTGGCTCCCCACCTATAAAACGAGTCTGGACTAAGGTGTACAGTGTCTAACCCTAAACACTAAGTGTTCACTATCATTATCATTACCATTCTTGGTCAGAGAGAAAAAGGGTGAATTATCTATTCCAAAAGGAGCCAGGACTGAGCTAAAGCTCTGGTGAGGTCTTCACATGGTCTTGACAACCACGTTCACAACAGACTTATTCGAGGCTGCTCTGTGTGCTCAGGAAGGTGGTTTCCTGTGTGAAGGGTAAGGCCTCCCAGGAAGTGACGACAGAGGTGTCAGTTAATACTCCCAGTAAGAGAACCGCAGGTGCTGCCTGGGTGGATAGGAGAAGGAGGGGCATCCCGGGGTAGGCCCCAGCAGAGGGCTGCTAATGGAGGCAGAGAGAATGGTGGCAGACCTGCAAGGGAAGGCACACCGGTGCCAGCACTCGGGCTGGGGAAGTCACATGACCAACTTCTTCAGAGATTGGTGCTTGTCTCAAAGAACTGGATGCCTCTCTAAGATAGAGCTCTCTGCCTCCCAGTGTATCTTCTTGCTGGTGTTTTCTTCCAATGGCAGATAGCATCTATTGAGAATTTTAGAAAATGTTACCTTGCTTCCATTTGTAAAAAGGAATTAAAATGTACCAAAATTCCAAAGAAAACTGTCCCTTTCCTAATGGGACTGTCTGTCTCCCTTCTTCCCTTTTCTGCCTTTGATCTCTTTAAATCTCTGACCTAAAAATAAACTGTGATATTTTGTGTTCCTGGAGTGTCGGGGAGAAGCCTAGCTTTAGAGGCAGAACACCTGGGTTCTTCTGCTTCCAGCTCTGCAGCTAATTAGGCAACCCCAAGAAAGTCATGTCACTTCTGAGTCTCGGTTTAGAAAACAGAAGGATTAACTACATGAACTCAAAAATACTATTCGGCTCTGAAATTCCGTGGTCTTGGGATGGTCTCGAAGAAAGCTGAAATGTGGGGAGTAACCTAAGTCAATATTCTACTTCCCTTTTGAACTGATGTTTAAAGGAGAAAGAAGATAGGAGAAAGAGAGCGGAAAGTTTCTTCCTTATCTGCGATACTCCAAAGACTACACTTAAAATTGCATTTGATAGGAATAAACGCAGTTTTTTAAATGTTTAGAAAAAAATAAGAGAAGAACTACAGGTAATTTTCATTTCTTTATAGTTTTCTATATTTACCCAATTATCTACAATGAGCATATAACATTCGTAAAATAAACTTAAAGTTACTGTTTTAAATTCTGTTTTGCAGGGGAGAGGGTTAGGAAAGAGTCTGAGTTTTCATCAGTGTGGACGCCCTCAGTCCTGACCCTCGAGAAAACCTGAGAAGAGTTCAAGGGGAGGCCAGGCGGCAGGGAGAGGGCGGAATGCGGAACCCTCCAGACTGTTGTCCTCCTGACGCTGGCACCTCGGCCCAGCATCCGCGCCTCCAACCTGCTCACGGAGATCAGCCACCTCCCAGCCTGACACAGTCCGCCCTGGCACGGGCTCGACTCTCCCGTCGCCTCGAACCCAGCTCCGGGGTGGAGTTTTCAACCCAGAAAACGGAGAACCTAAGACCCAGGGCTCTCAGCGCCCGCGGCCACGCCCCATCTTTCCATGACTCGCGGGCGGGATGGGGAGTAGCGCGGAGTGGGGCGGGGCGTACCCAGCAGCCCACTCTGTGCGACCCTGAAAGAGTGCCTCGGTTCCTGAAATTTAATTTGCATTACTTGAGGTTTAAAAGGCAGCTTAGAGATCCCGGGTCCCTTTTAGTAGAAGCATGGCAGGTAGGAAAGCCTGTGGGCACCCAATAATTAACAGGAGGAACAGAACTGGCCAGCTCTTCCCCCAAGAGAGTAAATACTGAATGTTTAGGGTCCTTTTCCAGAACAGCTGGTTCTGCCCTATGCTTAGGGGAAAGTCCACTTTACCACGATTAGCTGTATTAAGGACAGGGAGGAAGGAAAAGGAGGGCCCAGTCTTTGCAGCAAGGGCATTTGCAGACAAACCAGCATCTGTGATGGGGACTTCTCAGCTGGCTCAGTTTAGTCAAGACGTAGCTCAAGCCAAAGCAAAGTCAGATTGAGGAAACTAGACCAAGGTTCTGTTGTCCAAGAGACATTTAAATGCCTCCTCTCAACACAAGGATTTATCTTGCCCTCTTGCCTTGAAGCCCGTGGGCAAGGGAGAGCTAGCCTGTCCCTGGGGTAAACAGACGGGGATATGTTCGATGCATCCTGGGAGAATGCAAGACCTCCCCCACCCCAACATGTACACCTTGTGAATAATCAAAGTGGATGTGTTCTTTCATATTGCTAAGAGAAAGTCCCCAGATAGGAAGTGGTCAGCCTGTGAGGTCAAGTCATTGCACCGGACAGGACTTTGAGATGCACTGCCCTCTGAAACGGCCCTCCCCTCACTTGTCAAAAATTATTCATGCTACCCTTGGTGGTCTTTCAGCTGAGTGCCTTGGTCAGAAACACTAACCATGTGCATCCTCGCACTGCGTCAAGTGGTCTAATGAGAAGATCTAGGAGCGCACTTCTCAGCCCACAGATGCTGTTGCAGGTTCCCAGAGAAGTCAGATGGTTCCTTTCTTCCCAGCTGGTGAATAACGCTCTCACCTAGAACCAGCCCTCCTGCTCTTGAGGGGTTTTCCTTCATTTTTCTTTGGGTTAACCAGCACGTTTACTATTACAGACTATTACTATCTTTAAAATGGGGCATAGAAGGAAAGGAAAGGAATTAATATGTATTGGGTATATTTTCTAAGCCTGGCACAATGCAAGAGAGCTTGTATCCATTCTCTAAGTGAGTCTTTACTGCCACCCTGGCCAGGGCACAGAGTTGGTAAGTGTAGAAAATTTGGTAAATACAGAGCCCAGATCCAACCCAGGTCTTCCATGTCAGGCTGCTTTCCTGTAATTGCCTGGAGCATGCAGAAAAACACCTACCTCAAGGTAAAAGGTTTGATTTAAAAATTAATATTTTATTTTAAAACCCAATTTGCATAGTTTTGCACTGTATAGATTTGGATCTGTGCTTCATCCTTTCCCACCTGCAACATTTAATTTAAATTCCTCAGCCCAGTCTCTGAAAAAGGGAGCAAATGCAGGTCTACTAGCTGGCCACGTTTTTGGTAACCCTGCACAATACAATTTCTAACTCTCCAAACGATGCTTCCACCTCCCCCTTCAAAACAAATGCCTGTACTCCAGCATCTGTTACACAGAAGTCCAAGCTGGGAGTTCAGATGCTGCTTGTAAGTTTGTAAGCTGAATGACACCATTAGTTTAAAAAAAATCAGGCACAGAACTATCTGGAAACAGTATAGCAGCGATGTAGACAAGCCACCTAAAGGGCTGGCTGAAGAATTTCTCAGCCTGGTAAAGGATGCTAGGCAGCTGCCACTGTCTCACCCCCATTAGCCAAAGGAGCACCACCAGCTGAAGGCAGGTGGGTGAATGCAGTGGTTGGCATCGCCTTAGAGTGTTACAAGCACTGCTGCCTGGGTCCCTCCTGGAGATTCTGACTTAATGGGTGTGGAGTGTGGTCTCTCATAGGGATCTGTTAGGTTCCCACGTGTTTTCAACGTGCAGCCTGGGTGAGAACCGCTAGGTTGCCGTTTGGTCAAAGTGGCCCCAAAGACCTAGGAAAGTGCAAACAACATTCAGCCCACAGCTCGGGGCTCTTGAGAACAGGGAATGCCCAAGGCCACTTCAGTGTATTGGCAAAGAAAAGCAAGGTGGCAAGGGAGAGCAAAGGTTTTGGAGCTAGGCAGCCAGAAATTTGAATCCTAGCTCCAGCACTTTGCCCACTGTGTGACCTAGGTCAAGCCACTCAATGCTCTGAGCCTTAGTTTCCTCATCTGTAAAAGGAGGAGGAGGATGATGCCTCCCTCGCAGGGCTGTTTTATGAATTCGCCGTACTAAGACATTGTCTGGCACATACTGGGTCCTCAGTAAATTATGCCTGTGACTGTTAGTAAACAAATTGCACCTGGGATTAGCTTGTGTTTACTATGAAAAGAAGAGACACTGTGGGTTGACAGTCCCCTTCAGTGAGTGAGATTTATACTTCCTTGGGGAGGAGCCGTAGACACTAAAAGAAGCTACAAGTGGTATGGGAGGCAGGCAGGGTGGCCACTCCAGCATCCAGGACACCTCCAGACCCTTTTTCTCTTGCAAGGCCAGCCTCAGGAGGAGGTGTATATTTAGAGGGAGAGTCCTGTTGTATTTGGCCACAGTTCAACCTTGCCACCCTTCAAGTGGGTGGCAATCAGACCGGATTGTGTCACCTTGGGTTGTGTCATCCCAAGCAGCCTGCCCAAGACAGGTCTGTCTGCCCGCAGACCCACGCCTACCTTCTCCCTCCCACTTTATACCATGATTCTCTGAGGGAAGCCACGCCCTAGAGGGTCAGCCCGCACTGCAGCCTGTCACCTGTTTCATACACACCTGGATGGAAGAGACAGACCTTGGGACAGGTGACAGGAGTTCCCCATTCATGCTCTGAGCAGCCCAGCATAAAAGAACCTGCTGCCAACATGACTATTTATCCTTTTCCTCTTCTCTCCTTTCTCCTTCAATCTGTAGAGATATGGAGTTCTTTCCCATACATTATTTCTCACGATGCTCAACACAGCCCTGTGAGGCAGGTGATGGCAGGGTTTAAGATTACCCTGATTTACCAAATAGAAAACAGAAGTTCAGGTAGACCTCATGAATTGCTCAAGGTCACAGAATTCATTGGAGGCAGAAACAGGACTTGAACCCATGTCTGTGTACCAAGAACCCATTACTCTCCACCATGCTTTGGCCCCCTGCCCCCTACCCATTTCAAAGGCCCTCCTGCTTGCTGTGTAGTATGAGCAATCTGTGAAATGAGGAAGGGGGAGGAGTGTGGACATGGAACTTATCTAAGCTCTAGCTGAACTCAAAGTAGCCCTGGTTTGAGTCTCAATTCTAAAACTGAGTTTGGGCAACACATGATTCCCTCTTTTCTATGCCTCTCTCCTTTCCTCTGTCTGAGGAAATGGCAAAGCCACCGGCCCAAGGCCAGGATGAAGGAGGACTGTAAGTCTACCACCAATCATCTTATGTTTGTGCCCCAGGAGCATGGCTTTCATCTTCCCAAACTTCATTTTAAAAAACTAAAGAAATGAGGGTCTCACAACGTATTTTGCAAAGAGTTTGTTCATTGCTAGTCCAAAGTGGGAAAAGTTAAATTCCAGTCAAAGAAGGCATGGATATCCTACCCATTCCTGACACATGCTCCATATTGACAAACCATCTGGCTTTCTGGGTGTCAGGGAAATCTCCAATCCAAAGAGAAAATGAACTTGAACGAGTAGAAAAATGGCCCCTCTCCAGCACCCAGTTCTCACCAACTGAGAGTTTTCTCTTACTCTTGGCCTGAAGTACTGATGTTGGGGCCATTAGGAACAAAACCCAGGGCAAGGAAATGGAACCAGCCCAAGTATTACCACAAGGGATTGTGGAAGCAAGTGTAGGATCACCCCCCAAGGAATTCAAAGCAGGAGAAGCACTTGCTCATCTGTTCCCAAACACTGTCCAGCCGGCCTGCCAGCCAGCTAGGAAGGAGACGGGCAGCAGCCAGGGAGCAGGGTGGTCAGCTTGCAGCCCCCACGCTCCTCTCTCAAAAGCCTGTGTGCAACGCCGACATTCGGATTCTCAGGGCAGCCATCCTCTCAGTGAGCAGAGGAGAAGACAGGCACAGTGCTTTTTTTTTTTTTTTCTCCTTTCACCAAGGTAGGGGACTTACAGAGATAGCACATACAAACCTGAAATCATACTTGGCATCTCTAAGAGACCTTCTTCTCAGGCACAGAGAGTCCTTTCCAAAATAGAGGATGCTGGGGAACCAGCCCTTGGGAAGGACAGATACAGGGACGTAGATGAATGCATGCAAAGACCTCAGGCCCTATGTTTTTAAAATGACATTCTCACATATTATTTCATTTGTTCTTCATGGAGACTCCAGAAGGTAGGCAGTCATTCACATCTAACTCACAGGCAAGAAAGCCCAAGCACAGAGGGCCCCAAAAACTTGTCTGGAATCAACAGGTGGGACCAGAGTACAGATCTGCCAAGGTCACTGTGGCATTCTTCCCGTGGTTCCACCATGCCTCTTGCCCTCCATGGTTCAGATCTTCCGGTCAGCATTGCCCAGGTAGCACAATACTGAACCCACAATCAGCTGATTGACAGGCAGAGTGGAATGTGGGCAGGAAGAGCTACTGGTTTCTTCTCCCCTGGTATAGCCTGAGTAGACACTGAAACCAGGTGGGGAATGAAGGAGGTAGCCTTCTCCACCCCAAGAGGAAACAGCCACAACACAGTAAGAGATTGCTATGAAAAGAAGAGACACTGTGGGTTGACAGTCCCCTTCAGTGAGTGAGATTTATACTTCTTGGGGAGGAGCCATGGACACAGGACAACACAATAAGAGATTCATCCAAAAGTCCCTGTCATCAGAGACACCTCTCTACATCTAAATCTGTTAATGCCCCTTTCAAAACTCTACGTGTCCTCTTGTCACCCACAGGATATTTTAATTTCCTTAGAATGCGGCACTTCAAAGTTCTGCTGGTGCTGAGCTCAACACACCTCCAACACCCTCGCTCCACGCAAGCCTGCTCTGGCCCACCCCTGCCCCCAAGTCCCGGCAGTGCTAGCACACTCACCATTTCCCAGTCTTGCCACGTTCTCTCAGGTCTCTTGGTCATTACTCACACAGATCTTCAGCTCGGAATTGTACTTCCCTCCTTGTCCAGCCACTGAAGTCCAACTCAACAGTGAAGACCTGGCTGATTGGCCCTGCTTGCACAGAGCCTTCCCTTCACAGGCGAGCTCTGGGCCAGGAGGCTCCCAGCAAGCTCCAGGGCAGCCGCCGTCCCTCCTTGTCTGTGCCCACGCAGGCCTGGCCCTGCCCTCACAGGCCTCCCTGCAGCCTCTACCCCAGACCCAGTGATCTGACTGCATGTCCCTGTGACCAATGACACCTGCACCTCCCCAAGGGCAGGCACTGGAGCTTGCTGGGCTGGAATGTTTAGCATGTAACAGGTGTTTAGCTCAGTGTTTACAAAACGAACACATGTGATAACCAATTAAAAACCCCAAGACACTGTATAAGGGAAAAAAATTCTACTTTCTTGGTCATGAAGCTCTGGAGCTGGGGCAGTGAAGCAGCCTGCTGCTCAGAGCTGCAGGGGGCCGAAGGGCAGTGTTGAGGAAGGTTCTCCTCTGGACAGATAAATGAGGCGCAGGTTAAAAAGCTGACGATGGTGGGGGCAGGGAGTAGGAGTGCAGAGACATTATTGCAGAAACCAACCCTAGATTGACAAGGCAAGTTGCTACAGGAAAGCAGATGGCCCATCTAGCATGGCAGACAGGGCCCCTCCACACATGGGACTTCCCAGGGCACTTTAAGAGAATCCCAGGGAAAGCCATGTGGGCCAGCAGGCCTCCAAACTGGTTTTGTCTGCTCTAACGAAGTGATGGAGGCGGGTGGGCAGATGGCAGGTCACAGAAGTGCCTGCCTTTGAGTCAACAGTGAGGCCCTGGGTGGCTGAAGAATGTCTCCATATCCCTAGCCACCCAGTGGGCCTAATTTGATTTCTGGACATGTCTGGTTATTGATTGGAAAGGAAGCCATTGAGTTTCAAAAGGAAGTGGAAAAATTCCCTGGGGTTCACCGAGATACCATTAATGGACTTGGGTCCCTGGGAGCATTTTGCAGTGGTTAAGTGCCAAGTCCAGAGCTGGGGATCCCCCTCAGCCTTTGGGGCCTTTAGGGAAATAGGGGAAATTCAAAAGGATCAGACCACCCAAGCCCCCTTTAGCTCAGTGGGAAAAACCCAAAACTTCTTCAGTGCCTCTCTCCATCCTCTGGGGCCCCGAACCTGCTCCAGCCTAGGCTGTCACAGGCCCTCCACCCCAGCACAGACATAACACGACATAACCTCGATAAAGACAACCAAAATACACCATGCCTACCAAGCGCTAAAAAGATACCTCTGGCCATGTGTCTCCTGTCTAACTAGGATTCTTTTGTGAAGTATGATGTGTAGCTAAGCACAACGTCAGAGAAAAAGGACAGCCCAGTGGGTTTAGGTGTGTGTCCATTTTTCCTAAGGGTTGTTCTGGAGTGGAAAGTGTGCACTTGCCACTGTGCCCTGGGAGCTGCATGTGGCTGGCTCAAATGGTGATGGGAGAGGATGGAGCAGAGCTTGAGGTCCAGAAAGGCATACAGGGGAAATAAGAGTTACTGCTCAGGAGGATTTGACCATGCTGGGCTACAAGAGCCCCCTGGGGCTGCTAGGCTCAGGCTGGGATGCCAGTATGAAGGCTCCAGGGAATGATGTAACCTTGGACCAACGCCCTGCCTCACTGGTGGCGTAAGTCATTTGTTGCCTTGGGTTTCTAGTACTATATATTTGTAGTCAGTGAACAAAAAGGAACACTTAAAAAAGGAATCTTTCTATAGCACTGTTTACACTTGCACTGAAATAAGCTCAGTGTGGAGCAAAATAAACTCTGGTCAAGGAGAGAAGGCAGAAATAGTGCAGAATGCTGGCCACATATTTAGATCACGCGATACAGAGCTGTAAATTACTCATGAAGAGAGCTACTTCAGAGTCATCATGAGTCTATGGCTCCCATCCTTGGATGAAAGCAAAAATCTTAGCCACTGTCCATAAGTCACCAAAAGTGGGCCTAAAAAGGAGACACCAGGGCCTGCAGTCTCCTTTGCCAACTCCGTGGTTCCACCTTACACCCAGATCCCTTGTTTCTGGCCTCCGGCTCAGGCACTAGCTTGGGAAACAGCCTCTGCCCTCTGTCCCTGGAACAGCTCTCTCCATTGAGACCACAGGTACTACCCGCTATAGGAACGTAGGGCAGCTCTGAAACAAAATCTGCTTCTGAACTTGTCAACTGGAGGCAGCAAACCGAGGGGTTCCCTGTAACAGCAGCTCCGGCAGCCCCAGCTCCGTGCCGGGCACTTACCTGGAGACGGGGTGACCTCCCGCCCTCCCTCAGCCATGCCCCCCACAGAAGGGGCCTCACAAATGCCAGCTGGGTGCAGCTTCTCCAGGGGGCAACACCACAGTCACCCCTCATTTTCAAGTGGCCACTGTGGCTCTCTGCTCAAGACAACAGAGACAGAGGCACAAAGATGCCATCCCTGAACCTCCTCAAGGAGCTCACCAAACTCGCACAGGCACTCGGGAAAGAGCTGCTCCTACAAGCCTCAGGGGTCTGTGCCAGGAGCAGCCACTGGAGTCTCTGCAATGACTATCCTCCCTATTTTTAACAAGAAACAGGAGACAGCCCCTATTCACCCTAACTTTTCCTTAGGAATAACAGGCCAAAAGTGGAGGCCAATACCACTCCTCAAGCCCAAGTCTCAGGCAAGAAGATATAAATTGGGCTTAGCGCTTCTCAGAAGGTTCACATTTCTGACAGGGTTAAGCAATGATTCTGAGTCCCTCTGAAATGACAAATAAGGCTCAGGATGTTATTGTGAAAGAGATCCCTGCAGCCCTTAAGGATTCCAGAAAAGAAGAGCACACAGCCCCCACATGTGACAGGTACCACGCTGGCCCTGGAAATGCAATGACGAATTAGACAACATCCCTCGGGGAGCTGCTTTACAGAGCTGTTTCTGGAGACCCAGAACGAAAACACACCCCTGACCGGTCTCTGCCAGGACCGTCTCATTTATTTAGGGTCCTGTGTAAGCCAAGAGAACAGACACCCCCACTCTGCTATACTTGGCACTAGACAATAACGAGGACCAAGAGGAGAAGGGAGGAAAGGAGGTCTCTATCTCCAACCCAACCCCGGCCAGCAGCAGCCCTGGCGCTCACTCGGCCACTGCCCCATGCTAATGAAGCCCGTTGCCATCAGCAGGCTGCTCAGGGCTGCTGCAGTATTCAGATGTGCTGGGCAGCCTGCTGAGTCCAAGGCAGGGCTGTTATGCAAGAACTTTCTCCGTCCCCTTTCACCTGGCATTTGGAAATCAAGCAATAATCCTTGTGCCCTTCTCTCTGCCAGAGCCACAAAGCTACCCAGGGAGGCTAGTATGACTCTCATTGATGAAACCGAAGACAGGTGGGAATGAGGATGCGGTTGGTAGGGTCCAGAAAGAATGACTGATTTGAACTCTCTTTGCTCCCACCACCAGCCATTCGTTCCATTTTCCCCCCAACACACAAGTTCTCCCCCACTTTACTGACATGGAGGTTCCGCAGCCCTCGCTTGGGGCTTAGTGTGCTCTCTGACCTCCTTAGGGTGTTCAGCAACCAGTGATCAAAACAGCTCTCTCCAAGGAGAGATGTTTAGCTTTATGAAAATTCCTAAAGCCATTGGGATATGTTTTCTTGCCAAGACATCTGACAACTGGCCTATTTTTAAAGTTCCAACCAATAATCTCTTAAAAGCTCTCTACACACAGACAAAGAGGCAATGACGAAAAAAAGTAATGAGGCCAGTATTAGGTTTTTGTTTTTCAAACGAGCCATAATTTACCCATCCAAATAAATAATATTCCCTTCAAAGCAGTCCCCTTAGGAGGCTCTGCACTTATTCCACTGGTGCTGTTTGCTCAGAACATTTCTGGAAAGTCCTGTTGTGGAACAGCCTTTGTTTCCCAGAAAGTGTCCGGGATGAAGTCAATAAGCATTCGACCAGCAGCTGCTACTGTGTGCCCGGTGCTGTGTTAGGCCTGGGGCAGGGAGGGTCCTATAGGTAAATACAACAAGGTCACCTGGCAAGATGCTTACTATCTAGTGGAGAAAGGAGGAGAAGGCTTTTTGAACACATACCATAAGCCAAGTACCAGGCAACAGCTTTTGATATTTTACATTTAATACGTACTAAAACATTTTTCTTAAATGCAAAGACTGAGACTGAAAGAGGTTAAAGTGACTTGGCTCAGGTCACACAACCAAGAAATTACAGGGCTGGTCCCAGCACGGAACTGTCAGCCTCCCAAACTGGTCCTCTGCCCACGGCAGCACCCTGCAGTAAACAGACCGCTCGGGCCGGAGGCTGAGGCGGGCCAGGCGGCAGAGCGGTGAGCTCCGTGCGTCTTCTCCCATGTCAAGCACTCGCCTTCTGCTGACCCTTTCGTCAAGAGGCTTTCACAAGCCCAGTGGGCAGGGAGAGTTTCTTCAGATATAAAACAGGGCTTTTTACACCTCTACTATTTACGTCAGCTGAGACAGGCAGATGAACACTCAGACATGTCTGCACACGGCTCACGTGCTCACAGAGTACTGTCTGTTCAACCTGTCCACCGCACGGGCAGGGAAGTCAGGCCTGTGTCTCCATACGTCAAAACTAGCTTCTTACAATAGCCAAAAGATGGAAGCGACCCAAGTGTCCATCAACGGGTGACTTGATAAACAAAATGTGACACAGACATACAAGGAAGCATCATTCTGCCTTAAAAGGGAAGGAGATTCTGACACATGCTACAACATGGATGAACCTTGAACACACTACGCTGTGTGAACTAAGCCAAACGCAAAAGGAAAAGCACTGCATGACTGCGCCTATCTGAGGTAGCTACGGCAGTCAAGTTCTCAGAAACAGAAAGAAGAAGGTTACCAGGGGCTGGGGAGAAGGGAATGAGGAGTTATCGTTGAATGGGGACAGAGCTTCAGTTTGGGAAGGTGAAAAAGTTCTGGAGACGGATGGTGGTGATGGTTGCACAACAATGTGAATGTACTTAAGCCACTGAGCTGTACACTTAAAAATGGTTAAAATGGTGAATTTCAGTATGTATATTTTGCCACGTTTTTTTAAAAACACAAACCTATTTCTTCTCTTTGGGGATATGGATGCATGGTCTCTTTCTCAAATGAATTCTGGACACGTTGATATGAGCAATACCTTCTATTCTCTTTCCAGCCTTGGGTCAGGGGCTTCAGAAGAGAGAAGCAGGAGTCAGGGGTGGCTTGTTTTATCCTTGTTTTTCCAAGGCTCTTATTTTTCTTCACTGGCTCTTGGTAGGTCACCCATTTGGGGTTCAGCAGGTACCTGGGGGCGCAGAGGGAAAACACTGCTGCAGACTAACTCCAGGTGGGCCCTGGGTGACCACTGAATCTGCTTTCTCAATCAGGGCCCAGGACTAACCTGGAGTTAGTCTGCAGCAGTGTTTGGAGCCTTTCTCAATCAGGGCTCCAGGACTAACCTGGAGTTAGTCTGCAGCAGTGTTTTCCCTCTGCGCCCCCAGGTACCTGCTGAACCCCAAATGGGTGACCTACCAAAAGCCAGTGAAGAAAAATAAGAGCCTTGGGAAAATAAGGATAAAGGTCCTGGGAGGAATCAGTATTTATCAAGGGCCTACCATGTGCAAGGTGCCACAGCTTTATTTTTCTCTATAATTTTCAAGATTTATAAATGAGGAAATGGAAGAAATTCAGCAATATGCCCAAGGAGCAGAGCTAGGACTCAACTCCAAGTCATCTGACTCCAAAGTTTACACTCTTTCCATTACACCAGGCTGCCTCTCAGAATGACTTGTTTTTTTTTTTTTTTCCTAATCCTGCTTGCCTGGCTTCTAAACTTCTCCAAGTTTTCCACAGGCCCCAGCCCAGCCCAACTTTCCATTTGGGTAAAAAGAACATCATCCCAGCTGCTGTGTGCCAACTCACATGAAATGGTGGGAAGAGATTTCATAAACATAAGTCCAAAAGCCTCTTTAAATAGATAGTAAAGTGGAAATTATTTTTAAAGGGGCAAGCTTCTAAAGAAAGCACTCCCATCCTGCAGCCCTGGACTTCTTAACATAAACCACTTCAGTTCCACCCTGCCACAGAGCAGCTGAGGCTGAACTTGGGCTCCAAAGCCTATGTCCTACTCCAGAGAGCCTGCCAGTCTATGCAGCGTGTGTGCCGGCTGTTTCTGAGCCGGCCACTATAAGGGAAGTCACACCACTGCCCAGTTTAGTCCCAAGAATGAAAGCTGAAGGTGGCATGTCATTCAAGGGATTTAGTCTTCAAATGTAGAATTGTTAATGCCCAAACTATAAACACTCCGGTTTGGAGAACAGGAAAGGAAAAGCAAAATGAAAGGAAAGGAAAGGAAGAAAAGAAGGAAGGAAGGAAGGAATAAAAAGGACAACTCCCATGCAACCACACTGTGCAAGTACTTTTGGGAATGTGAATATAGTCTCATCTCTCCTTCTCCTCCTTTCATAACAAGAATTAGCAGACATCAAAATCTCAGTATCTGGCTCCTAGGTTCATGGCTTTCAGCCTTCTTCTGGGCCTGGGGGCTTCAGGCCCAACTGAAATGCCTCAACTGAAATCCTTGATGAGCGGCCTCAAGCCCGATGGTAATGGAGTTTGGCTGGTCAGGGAGCAAAGCGGGCACCTGAATCCCAGCTCAGGTGCTGCTTTCCTGCAGGGACCTAAAAGCCCTTGCAGGTAGCACTGTTAGAAGCGCCACTTCTGGTCAACCTCTTTGAGCATATGGCACAGGGCTCTGCTTCCTCAGAAGCAGGACTACATATGTATCCTGCCAGGAATGGGAGGGCCAGAAGCCCAGGAGCAGAACACACAAGACACTAAGCTCAGGCAGCCTAGTGCTTCTAGAAGCAGTCAGACCCTCCACCAACCCCTTCCTTTTCCTGGCTGGTCCAAACAGAACACTGGCAAGCGATGCTGAGCACCTCTTTGCCACACAGGATTAGGGAAACCCCTGTCTAAGAGTCATTGTTTGAGAACTTAATTTCTAGACTTTAGAACCATTTCCTATGTGGACTTAGGAGCATGGCCTGCCCTGCCCCCACCACACACCAATATTTTTTATTGTGACTCTTTGCAAGCAATCTAATTGACAGCCTGCCCAGTACGTTCCTCACACACAGACATAAAACTGAAAACGCAAGTTTTGCAGAACCGTACTTACCACTGTTTTGGGCAATACATTTTGGTATTTTCTATTCTACTCTATTATATTCTATTTTATTAAAACATGTTGGTTGTGACCATCTAAACTGATCCCCATTGGAAGGTCATGATCTGTGGTTTTAAAACTACTGTGGTTCATAGGAGCCAGTCCCTCCTTTTCAAGTTAAAGGTCTGTGCTGACATTATGGATCAGATAGAAGGTTGACTTGTACCTTATTCTCCTTCCCTGGATAACTTGCGTTTACCCCAAAAGCCTCACATCAATGCTTTTAAGAAAATTCAGATTATACAATGGCCCCCCACACAATGGGTTCTCACAGCACACTCTGTCTTCAAGGATAACCCTAAAAGAATACAACCACGTGTTCACAGAACCATTGCTAATAACCTTTACGACACCACAGAGAATACAAGAAGGGTCAGAAGACTATTTGGGTAATCGTTTCCTAATGTTTTGCCAAACTGGATTCTGGAAGCTTCCGACTGGCAAACACAGAGCTATATTTCAGAACAGGCAATCTGTGAGCATTCACAGAGGAAAGGAGAAATCACTAAAAATCCATAGGAGTTCATTAAAAAAAAAAAATCTCAACAAACCAATCTCATTTCTTCCTTTGATGCAGGTTACAAAACCAGGAAGAATGCCACAGAGAATGTGTTCAGATTTCATCAAGTTGCATGAAAAGATAGAAAAATAAAATCTACATCAAAGCATGATTGAATAGTTTTGAAGCTCTTTAAACAACTATACTCCTAGAGGCTGTTGATAATAGACCCTTAAGAACTTTAAAGATTGCTTCTAACAGGACCCTAGAAGGCTCCTTTCCGAGTCCAATCCTAGTCAACCTTTTTATCAATGACAAAGTTCTTCAATCTGTGAATAGCAACAGTACTAATTGGTATGGAGTGCTCTTAGCTATAACCGATCAGTGGATGAACTGGGCACCCACGGAGCACTTTACAGTGCTTTTAAAGTACTTTCACATATCTCATTTGAGCCTTCCAAGTTAGGGAACCAGGTATCATTATATTCATCTCACAGTTGAAGAAACTCAGGTGCAGCCATCCATGTTTCTCAACCTCAGCCATACTGACATTTTGGACTGGGTAATTCTTTGCTGTTCTGTCCTGTGCACAATCAGATGTGTAGCAGCATCCCTGGCTCTACCCACTACGTGCCAGTAGCACCACCCTTACAGTCGGGACAAGCAAAAATGTCTCCAGACATTGCCAAACACCAGGTAGGGGCCAGTTAAAAACCACTGGGTTAATCAAACCTTGGTCTGGCTTGACCAAGCTCCACAGTTGAAAAGTTGCCAGGGCATTACCTGAATTTAGTTTTCCTTATTCTTCCTACCCTTCCAAAAAGGTGAGAGGGGCAGTGAATACGATAAATCACAAGAACAAAAAGTCAAAATTATTTTGATCGAAATGTTAGGCCAAAATCAGTAATAAAGGAGACTGAAGGTCCGTATGTTGGCTTTACAGAAATCACCCGTGCAAAGTGAGGCAGGCACTGGTTTCCCAGCAGTTGGTGTACAGAAGACTGGGGTTGGGTAGGTTTAACCTCCAGCTCAGTGTGCAGCAGTCCTGCAGGACTCCAGAGATGCCAACATGACTTTGGGCTGCACGGATGGAGCAGGCAGTCCAGGCATCTCCCACACCCTACCCTGGCACTGCCCCAACATCCTCTCCCCCTTCTCACACCGCAGCAGACCTGACACTACCTGCAGAGCCACCTGCCTCCCCCAGGAAGAGTGAGACTCTGCCCCCTCCTCACCCTGTCCTCTGGCAATGGCAGCAGGAGCTGGGCAGAATTGGTAGATCAACGACAAGGAGGAAGAAAGGGGAAGCAAGGCCTCCCCTCCCCTCCCCAAGGGAAATGGGGGAGGCAGAGAATAAGTGGAGAAACTATGGCAGGGCCACAACCACTGTGAACATTGTTCCCCCCCAACCCAAACCTGGGAGGCAGGACAAAAGGTTGAGGGTGAAAATGGAAGCAGGGAGGAAGGCGAGGAGGGGACACAGGGCCAGCAAAGGGAAGAGAAGAGAAAAAGGTGGAGCAGAGGGAAAAGACTAACCTCTCCCAGCCCTCCAATATTCATTCCCACTTTCATTCTTCCTGTTCCATCCAGCTCCTTCCTGCTCCCTGTCCAGGGCACCCAGCTTGGCCCACTACCCACTCATTAATGTCCCTACCTGGTGAGCTCTGGAATTCACTCTGCTGGGTTAAAACCCTGGCTCTGCCAATCACTAGCCGTGTGAATTTAGGCCAATTATTTAATCTCTCTAAGACTTAGCTTCCTTATCTTGAAATGGGGACAGTAATATCTATCCTCATAGTTTTGATATGGGATTAAATAAGAATTATATATAATATATGTGTATAAAACTGTTAAGCTGTGTGTGTGTGTGTGTGTGTATTTTAACACAGTGTTTGGCACATAGAAGGTGCTCACTGGTAACTAGTATTAGTTATAACATACAACCCTGGTGGATAGACAACACCTGTATTTTACTATCTCAAACACCAGCTTCTACCCCTAACAAGGCCAAGGCTTAGAGAGGCAACGGCACAGGCTGGCCTCTGCACCTTCTACTCTGTTTCCTGAGGACTCCACGGCCTAGCTGGAGCATTACTAGCTGCTACTATTTCTCACGGTCCCTTTGGAGACAAGTGAACGCTGAGATGGCTGACCTCCATAGAATCCACAGCTAGCATTGGCAATGAGAAAGAAAATAACAGAATACCTTTATATCCGGTTAGGGCTCTAAATATTTTCTAAGTGTCTCATCACATGCTAAAGGCCCAGAATCTCGGAGCTGAGACACTGCAGAGGTGATGTGGCCCAAGCCTCCCTCGAGGCCTGAGTGTCCCCCGCAGCACTCCACTTAGGGGAACGAGGACAGCACAACCCGTCCCCATTCCAGAAAAACAACCCAGGGCACAGATCTCACTCAATGGTGTCAGCTTCCTGCAGGAAAAACAAGTACAGTGCCCCTAAAAAGGGGCACAACCACAAAGTTCATTCATGCAGGCCTCTTGGGAATAAATCATACCAACAACCACCAAACAAACTGACTCACTTAAATGTGGAAGTGCTGTTATCTGAGAGTGATATACAATAAAGTTCATGGAACCAGAAACATGGGCAAGCATCAACTGAAAGTTGGTAGACTCAGGAAGAATTCACTGATTCAAGCTATGCGCCTGTTGAAACTCGGTTAACCTTTCTGAATCTATTTCCTCGTCGGAAGGATGAAGATAATAATAGTTGTTGTGAGGAGTGACTAAGGCCTGATGCATTTAGGGACACAGTATAGTGTCTGGCAAAGATTCAAGAAATCTTAAGGTTCTTTCCCCTTTCTGCACCAATAAGCAAATCTGAAAAGATCACAAATACACAGTCCCAAAAACATGAGAAACAGAATTTCCCCCTTTTAGACAAGAGAGTTCTAAAAAGCAGACATAGCCCCGGCATCAGCAAGAAAGGCACCTAGTTCTTCTCATCACCCCTGGAACAACGGGCATCTGATGGGTGTCTGGAGGTCAGGTGGGGAATCTCTGTGTGCCTGATTCTCCAACTCTATAAATAACAGCTGGCCATTTCTCCTGAGGGACAAGCTGAAATCCAACATACCTTACATGTTGAACTCTAAGGGCCTTATGCAGTTCTAAGCACTTGGATGAGTATTTAAGTCCCCTTTCCTCACCATGACTGTGGGAGCTAGAGAAGGCAGGGATTACTGGTGAAGATCCTGGCGACCTGCCCCGGGTGGCACTTGTGAAAGGGGGAGAATTCTCTGGGTTCCTCTGCACAGAACCCAAAACTCTCCACGTTAAGAGCTGCCCCAGGAAAGCCACAGTTCTCTGGCCTAGCCTAGATGTGCTCTCATATATGAGTGTTAAGGGGTCCCCTAGAAGAGCCAAACCCTCTTGGGGCAGCCCTGGTCACAGCCACAGCAGGCTGCCCACAGGCCCTGAGCCCCCAGACCCAGAGGCAGGGTCTCCAGACAGATGGAAGGACGTTGCCCCAGGGGCATAACAGCTGAAAGGCAGCTTTGGATTTGTCTGCCCAACCGGTTCAAATCTTGTTTTCTGTCTCCTAAATGTCATGGGTGTAACTGTCAAAGGGCCAAGAAGAATCACCCAAATTGGACAGTTCCTTAAGGGCAGAGCTCTGTTTGATTTATCTTTGTTTCCACAGCACCTAGCTGGTGCCTGGCATAGAGTGGATGTTCAGGAAATCTCTGTTGATGTGACAGATGAGAAAGGTCACAGACTCCTTAAGATCTCTGAAACAGCAGCTACAGCTCATTTCTGGACTAAACAGAGCTGACCTTCGAGGCCAGGGGGACAGGGCTAAGGATGCTGACTGCACAGGAGATGAGAAACCTCTCCTAAATCAGAGTAGGAATGCACTGAGCCCATTAGAGGATAAACATTTCAGAACCATAAAGCTGGAAAGTGTGTGTCTTGACATTTCATTTTGCCTTTCCCCAGACTCAGAACAGGGCCCAACTAAACCATCTCTGGAAAAGACACAGAGGCCTGGGTGACAGGTATTGTTCACTCACATATAAATGGGGTGTTATTAAGTCACTAGAGGCTGGAGAAGAATGGAAGACTCTTTCCCCAGGTAGCCAGCCCCAAAGTTAGGCAGAGCCGCTGACCAGGGTAAGAGTAAGAAGAGGACAGGAAGTTGTGGAAAGCAGCATCCCACATGGGGCAGCCTCTCCCCTCTCCCCTCTCCCCTCCCCTCTGGCTGGGCTACAGTTCAGCTCTGGCCCTGGCTTCTCATCCTGCCCTGCTGACTGCATACTCACAGATCAGCTGATGGTCTCCAGGGACAGCCCTGGACAGGGACAGCTCTGCTACTCTGCTCATATCTTAAGCTGGTACCCTCTCCAATCTGTTGTACTTACTTGCTTAAAATTAAGAGGGCTGAGCTGGGCAGCTCAAGAAAGAGCTAGAAAACCAGTATCAAACCAGCCTCATCAGAAAATTCTAACAACTGCTGGGAAGGATGGAGGGAAGAGCTGATGGGCAAGGAACAATGGCTTGAGTTTTCCCTGGGGTCCCTGAACTCTCCATGGCCCTCTGGCCACCTCCCTCCCACCACATCCCATAAGGAAACAGCCCTGGCTTTCTACCATGTTGGTAGTAGGGGCCTATCAGACGAAGAGGGGAAGGTCTCAGCCAAAACGAAAGTACTCAGCAAGCCGTTTGTTTTGTAGGAAGGCTGAAGACAGCAGCCTCCTGGTCACAGCAGCACTGTCATAGCGAAAGGAAAGGTGCATGGCAGGACGGAGACTGCTCAGGCTGCGGTCCCCGAGGATGGTCTCTGAGGGTCTCAGCACCACCAGGCACCCCACCCCCCCGCAGGCTGCTGATGACACTGTCTGATTCCCCAGTACAATAGCCTGTACTGGAACAGCAGAGATTAGAGCAGTTAAGAGCCCAGACTCTGCAAACAGGCCACCTGTGTTCACATACTAGAATTTTCTCTGACACTTGAGAAGTTATTTAACCCCTCTGTGTTCCAATTTCCTCATCTGCAAAATAGATACATTAATAGCACTTACCTCACAGGGCTATTGTGAGGATTAAATAAACCAAATACTTAAAGCACTTAGAACAATGGCTGCACTCAATAAATATTAATATCACCTTTACTGTCAGCTTTTTCAGAATAGTTCTTACTGGGACAGTCTCCATAGCACCCAGTATAGCACAGCTTCCTTAATTAAAAAACAAAAACCCTAAAGACAATAAGTACTATCTACCATACATGCAAGGCACTTTACTTGCATTGCTTAGTCCCCACACAAACCCAATGCAGAAAGTATTTTCACAGAAGATAAGTATTTTGCCTAAAACGATAATAGTGATTGGCCAGGCTGGGATTGAAACTTGCTGCCCAACTGCAGGAAACCACCTTCTGAGCCCTGCACCCTGAACAGGAGGGAGGGAGAAGGGAGCCAGAGGCCAGACAAAGTTCAAGCAAGAGACGAAGAGAATCCAGAGAGATGCTGGGAACCTCAGAAGAAATTCACTACCTGGTCAAGGCTGGCATCTTTTTCTGGATCTGGCTTTGTCATCGTTTGCAACTTTCCCTTTGACGCCGGATTTTAGATTATATAGGGCACTCAATGGATGCCTTCAACCAGCAAGCAGGCAATCCAAAATGGCTTTTATGGACATGGACAAGACTTTTCAACGCCCCAGCTGCCCAATGGCACTGATTCTTCATGCTAACACACCTCAGAACTTCAAATGCTTTTTGGCGCTCTGACCAGACGCCAGCCGGTGAGCTGCAGTGAGGCTCCCTGCTGTACAAGCCCAGAACTCTTGCTTGTGGAAGTATCATTTCAACAGAACAGTAAGTGACTTCCCAACAGGAGAATTCCTCTGAGCGCGATTACATCTTGCTAACAACAGCCCTACTTCAAAAACTTGACTTTCTCCATTTCTCCAAGGACCTCGTTTCTTAAGCTCCACAGACCTGTAGAGACTCACTCAGTAAACTGTCAGCACTGCAGGGAGGGGGAGGGTATGGGAAGAATCTTCCTAAAGCCTATTGCTGACTGGGCCTGAAATGAGCACACTTCAACACTTCAGGAGCACTCACTAACCCACTGGTTGTGATCTGAGAGCTCAGTGTCTTGATGACTGAATCCTTCTAACTCTGACTTCTCACCGGTATCAGCATCATCATCAGCACTACCAATTCTGCAGAACAAATAGCCATTTCCTGCTTAGCAATGGTTCCCCTATTAGAAAACTCCCTCCTCCTCCCCTAACACCATGCTCACACACAGAGAGGGCATCAGAAAAGGCAGGAAATGCTTACCTAACACCAAAGAAAAATGCCAGGGAACAAAAAGAGACAGGAAAACTGCATCAGGTCTATGTTGAGCAGGGAAACTACTCTCACAAGAGAAAGATCCACTTGATGGCTGCTCCGATTTCATCATGGTGAGGTATGGAAAAAGTATTCCCTTATGCTGGGTTGCCTCTACCTTTCTTAAGGCCACATGTGGCTGTTTGTTACAAAGACAGGCAACAACTGGCACTATGCCTAAAGAAAGATAACTGGAGTTGACTATACTTGCACAGTAAGTGCCTAGATTTAATTCATCCAGGCAAGCAATCATTTACTTTAATTCACTGGTTCAGCTCCAAGAAAGCCATGAAATACAACTCCTGATAGTTTCTTTACTGGGCAGGTGATGACAAAGACCCATTAACAGGATATTTTTCCACTTTGGCAATCTAGAACTTTCTAAGACTAGAGTGGAGTCCGAACTGGGAAACCAGGGGCAGTGTGCTAAGAGTAATAAAGTTAAGTTTAAGGAAAGTCAACGATAGCCAAAAGATAACTGTAATCCAATTTGGCCCCTGGCATATTTTGTACTTAGCTGTAACTGTTCCTTGCCCCAGCTCCAAACTCAAGGATCTAGGGGTCAAAATTTTATTCTTTTCTAATTAAACATTTTTTTCCTCTAAAAGATAATCTACACTGGCCCTATCCAGGAAAAAATCTGAGCTGGTCTAACTGCAGGAGGTGATTTATTTTCATAACAGTAAAATATCTAAACCAAATATGCCCTGCGTTTTAGCAGCTTAAACACTGAGGTCTGACAAGGACCCGAGATTCCATTTCGCTTGCCAAGGGCTAAGTGTGTATGTTTAAGTGAGAGAAAGTGATTATGAGGAATGTCTGGTGTGTGAAGGAAGAAAACGTGCAGAAATTGCTAGAAAAATTTGAGTGCACACAATCCTATGCCCTAAGCATTAGAAAGAACAAGTGCCAGCACCCCTGAGTGTTAAGTGCTGCGCGTCTCCAAAACCAGCCAAGGCCTGCACCAGGGGACCAGGGGACCGGGAGACCCGGGACCGGTGACCGGCCTGACTTCACTTCTCACTCGACTTGTTTACAATTAGTCGGCAGACACGGACACCAGGTCCTTCCGCCCTCAGCTCAGGCTGGGTTCCCACCGCCCTACGCTGGCTGGACGAGGCGGGGGCGCGGCCCGGGAAGGTCGGGGAGGGCCAGCTCTGCCAGGGGTCTTTCCCTCGCCGCGGTTTCTCCCCGAGCCCCGGCCCCCGGGCCCCCCGCGCGCGCCCCGCCCGCCGCCGCCCACGCGCGGAAGGCCGCAGCCGCGGAGGGGGAGCCGCCTCCCGGCATGCTCGGCGGCGCAGGTCACGTGACGGGGAGGCGACCGCCTAGGCGGGCTTCTCCAGCCTGCGGCCAGCAGCAGAGGCAACTGCGCGGTTGAAGTGCTCTTGTGCACGCTCGCTTTGCGCCTTTCGGGCGGTAAAGATGGAGGGCTGCCGGTCGCATCATATTCTGGAAAGAATCGCAGTTGCTAGTTGCCAGCTCCGTGGTCTTGGGAGAACTAATGTGTTTAAGTCCAGGTTTCCTCCTTTGTGAGAGGTATACCTTCGTAGGGCTTTTGGGAGAACTGAAAGGGATGCTGTAGTCAGCAGGCTCCCAAATCTTAAGTCTTCCCCCATTCCCTTCACCCCCAGGAGTAACAGCTTTTGGTCCCACTATTAATTTTGTGTAAGGACTAGTAAAATAAAAATCTGCTTCATTTCTTCCAATAGCACTGTGCCCAAGTCCAGGGACAGTTTGCAAAGGATACTGGTTCTGCATCCAAAGCCGTTGGCCTGAAGCTTCCGTTTTCCTACACCTCAAACAGTGAAAGCGTCAGGCTCTAAATACTGTTTGTTCAGACTCTAAAGAACTTTTGATAATTCAATCTTAAACTGAATTCAGCTTACTTTTCCAGTATGCAGAGGGCTGCTAAACGAGTAAGTAGTATAAACATTAATAGCATAAAACACTTCAGAAAAATGTTCATAGATTTGCACCCAGAGCCAAAAAGAAAGAAAGAAAAATGTTGAGCATGCCATAAAATACCAATTACAAATTATTAACTCAATAATTAGATCCCCAATGTAATTATACATGACCAAGAAAGTAATACACGACTTATGGTTACAAAACATTACATACTCTATCTAGGCTAGCCATACCCCAACAGCCAACATAACTGGTCAACATTGTGAGAATTTGCTGTATAAACTTCTTGTGTGTGCTGATGAAGATGTTGAGGCTGAAGAAGAACAGCTAGTTTCTTTCCTGGGTCATTATAAAAAATTGAATTAAGCAAGCAGCAATGAAAAAGTTGTCTTTCTGGGGAGTGCATCATTTTTTCAGTCTGAGAAAATGAGCAAAGATGCGACAAAAGCACTGGAGATAAAAATGGCTCTGGGGAACAGTTTACAGTGGTGTGAAACAAAGCAGTGCATCATTCTGGCAACTTTATAGCCAGGCTTATTTCAGAGATCACTGGCTACTTAAACAATAAGTAATGGATGTTGAATGATGCTGTGTCCAGTCTAAGAGTAAGAGGCTTTCACCTCTGCAGCTGGTATGAGGAAACCTGTGACTTTATACAGCTTCAACTTCATCTGAAATCTTGAGCTGGAATAAACTTTCTTAAAATCATAGGCTCCTCTGCACTGTGGGACAAGCTCCTCGTAAAACAGAATTTGAAAGAAGTACTGGCAAAAGTGCATACTTTAAAAAGAACCACAGCATTGCTCTTGCTTGGCCAAAAGTATTAAATGCTCAGAGATGAATTCCAGAATAGGTAGGAAATAAGAACAGCATCAGTTAACAATGGTAGAACCAGAAGGGCTCAAAAAAGTTTAAAGGTCAGTGACCCAAAAGGCTCCCCACACTCAAATCACTCTCCCACATAGCAAAAAATAAAATAAAATTTTGTAAAATATTTACGCACTAATTCCCTTATCACTTGCCCCACATTTCCTAGAAACATTCTGGTGGCCAGAGAGAAGGAAGAAATCCCTGAAACATAAAACTAGAAGATTCTGCTTCTCTTCCTCCTGCCCCAAGCCCTGTCAACTTCCTAGGTTAAATCTAAACATGCAAAAGAACCTGTGTGTTCATACCTTCAACCTTCCACCAGAAAGACTTGTATCTGCCACTACCTCCACCCATTCCAGGAGGCTAGCCTGGCCTCTACAGCTGGAGGTTGTGGGCATCTGTTCTCCAGCTATATCAAAGGACACTGGAAGTTTTCTCCTGACCACTGAGGACAATCTTTGAGGCTGGAGTCATTCCTTACAGCTCCCTGACCGGCAGGTCATTTGAGCAATTAGAAATCCTTAAGTCCCTGGGAACTAAAGCAAAGCCTCTTAACCAAGCAAGCCCAGAGTACTGGGAAAGCACTCGTGCAGCAATCAGAAGGGATTGTTCCCCCATCTTCCAACTCCCAAGCACCCATCTGTTCACATAAACATCAACCCAACCAGCTCATTCTGTCTTGTTCCAAGCTGCTACAAGGGCCTTGAGAGGAGGCTACGGGTGAACAGGCATAGGTTGATAGCTGCAGGAAATTGCCAGGAACACCTGGGCAGATGTTCCCCCTTCCTGTGAGGGGAAGGTCAAAATGCACTTCAAGCCCATCTTCACTCCACAAACCTGGAAGATTTCAATAGTTTTTGTCAGAGGCAGTACAAAATTTAAAAGGAGGCCAGGTGTTCCTAGCACTCTGGGAGGCTGAGGCGGGAGGATTGCTTGAGCTCAGAAGTTCGAGACCAGCCTAAGAAAGAGCGAGACCCCATCTCTACTAAAAATAGAAAGAAATTAGCCAAACAACTAAAAATAGAAAAGAAAAAAATTAGCCAGGCATGGTGGCACACACCTGTAGTCCCAGCTACCTGGGAGGCTGAGGCAGGAGGATCGCTTGAGCCCAGGAGTTTGAGGTTGCTGTGAGCTAGGCTGATGCCACAGCACTCTAGCCCACGCAAGAGAGTGAGACTCTGTCTCCAAAAAAAAAAAAAATTAAAAAGAATAAGATGAGAGGAAAGAACATGGTATCAAAAAATTGAACTTAATCCTAAAAAATAGCAAATGATAAAACAGTAAATAAAAATACCTGATAATGACTTCAATAAAGTAAAAAAAAATTAAAAAGAAAAAGAAAAAAAAATACCTGATAACTAAACCCTTTGGGCTGGACAGTGGTTTCCTCCAAGTAAGTACAACAGACTCCCTTTTGCCCATTTCCATACCTAGGTTTCTGGACAGGAAACTTTCTAGAATGTGGGTTTTCTGAGCTGAGAGGGACATTGGATCAATGAGTCTTTGGGTTCTAAGCCTGCAGACTATGGGCTAGGACCTAGACAGGCTTCAGTAGTTATAAATGTCCTGAAAGGGCAACATGGTCTGTGAAATGTGCCTCTCTCCAGGAAGAAGGTATGTGGCTTTCAACCACTTTCCAAAATGGCACAAGACCCAAAAAGGGTTAAAAAAAACCACTGATCTGGTCCAACCCTTGGATTTCACAGACAAGGCCCAGAAAATTCAATTGAGTGCTCCAGGTGACAGACCAAATTATATGTCACCTTCTAAAGCTGGCTGGGCCCTGTGGGAGGAGGAGGAGGAGGATACCACATGCACTAACAGGTCTTTTCCCCTTCTAATTACAAGGATTCCATGAAGTCTCCAGCCACCACTCTGTCTGGATTTCTGGGCTTGGGTGTGTCGGTAGTCACTCTGTTGCTGAGGGGTACAAACGGCCAGGGGACTGAGGTGGCTGGATATGGCCAGTGGCCAGCCAGCTAGCACCCAAGCACCAGCTGTCAGACAAATTGCTTCCTGAGAACTCAAAAAGGAGGTTCCACAAAGCCCAGTCCACAAGTTGAGGCAAGGATCCATCACAGAGGTTGTTTGCATAACAAAAATTAGTTAAGGATCCATCACAGAGGTTGTTTGCATAACAAAAATTAGTAAAAACCATTACCCTCAAGTACCATATGGTCTCCATTTCCAGGCCAGGGCAATTAAAAACAATTTCACAAGGGAAAAAAAATGGATCTACTAGAATAATTCAGAATAAAAACATTGGTGCAAAATAAAGTACAATTTTGAGGAAAAAACATGGAATGGAAAAATACTTACAAGTAACATAACTGATAGCTTACTATATAAAAATGCTATCAACACGTGCGGTCATTGGCTGCTCATTGCGGACAAACAGGCAGTTTACACAGGAGCCATTAAAGGCCACCATCACAAGGAAACATCTAGAGTCCCTCTTGAAAACTGAAGAATTACAAATAAAAACTTGAAGGGACAATTAGACAATACCAAACTACAAATAAAACCCGTGATGGTGGTGGAGAGACTTAGACTTTGTAGGTAACTCTGTAACTGGTTCAGTCTTTCCGGAGAGTAGTGTGGGAAGATCAAACAAACTATACATCATTCTTGGGATTGGGCTTTGACCCAGCAATACCACTGAGGGGAACAATTCCCAAGGAAATAACTAAAGGGAGAAGGAAAAGATTAATTTTTAGGAAAATGCTCACTGCTGCCTGTGGCAACAACATCTGCAACAAAAATTGGAAGCTGCCCCAAAAGGTACAAGTGGGATGATGTGCATTATGTCGTGGTTCAAAGTTCACAACCAGGAATCAGACTGCAGTTCGTTACTCTGTTCCTCCTCTGAAAATGGGTTGCTGTGGGGACTTAATGAGAATTTAATCCACACAAGACACTTAGAACAGTGCCCGGCACATAATGAGTACCTGATAAAAGGTAGCTGTGATTACTAACACATACTCATTTACAAAGGCAAGCCGATGAGCTGTGTCAATACATGAAAATGAAAATGTGAAATGACATTCAAATGACAAAAAAAAGGAAACTAGTACAATCAGATCACAGTTACGTAAAACACAATCAGGCACTTTATCAAAGAGCTAGTGCGCTTAGAATGAGTTAAAGATTCATTTAGTCATGGTTATCATTAGCTTCTTTCTCTATAATTTTCAAGTTTTTATTAAAAAACAAAAAGAACAACGAAAAAAATCAACACTGCCTCAACCCCTGTGTAGAAGGAGGTATGGAATAGTGCAAGGGACCTAATTTCATTTGGGTGTCTACACATTTTATTATTCCAAGGGACAATAAACTGTTTTTCCCGGGAGCTACTCTGAGAGTCAATACTAATTGTTATAAGCCACTCCCATGCCAGGGGCTGACTTAGGCACCAAGCATGTGACACATTCTGCTCAATGAGACATCATGTTTGCTGGGACCCTTCTGAGAAAGATGTCTCAGCCTTAGACACCAGCAACAGCCATTCCCTCTTCTTCCTCCATGGAATGTTACCATGTCCACAGAGGATACTGGGACCTGCAGCAGCCATTCTGCGACCACAAGAAGGGATGAGTCAACGCACTGTGGGGACAGGGCGGAGAGAGGCAAGGAAGACAGGTCTTTGAGTAACTCTGCTGCACTAATGAATCAGCCAATGCTGGAGCTGCCTATGCTGGGACTTATTCATTAAGGTGAAATAATACATTTTCTTTATTGCTCAAGCCAGTAGGGCTGCAGTGTTGTTACTTGCAGCTGAGGGCATCTTCGCTCAAGGGGCAGGGAGTCGGAACAGCCTTCTTCTGATGAAGGCCTGGCAGGCCCACCCAAACCTTGGCCAGGAATCCACCAGGACCCCGCACTGTACCCCATCCTGGGAGAGCCTAGCGGGGCTGGAAGAAGAAAAGCACTGGTATTTCATCCCCACTGGACAAAAGAGCTACACCCAGGGCTAAAGACAACTCCAGATGGTACAGCAAGCAAGTGGCAGCACTCGGCAGCGGAGTTCCAGACATCTGGCTCCTTCGTAGGGGACCTCCCCAGAGGCCTCCAGGCCACCAGCTCTCTCCTTTCGGGATACACCTGTTTCCCAACAAAGGCTATGACCAAACTGCCTGCTGGAGTAGGGCTGCCAGAGAAAGTACAGGATGCCCAGTTAAGTTAGAATGTCAGGTAAACAATGAATGACTTTTTAGCTTGAGTGTGTGCTATGAGTGAGGGCTGCCCCCTCCCCACCCTGGGCCCCAGCCAAGCACCAGGTGAGGAACAAAGATCCGTGCCTGCACACCACAGAGACAGCCTCCCTGCCCTGGGCTGCTTGTCTGGCCCGCCCTGGGTGTGTCTGGCCCAGCGGTCAGAGGATGTCCAGAGTCTGGCCTCTTGAGGTCTCCGAGGGGTCTGGGAATGTCTGATGTGTATTTCATAGTAAACAGCAGTAAACAAGAAGTGGCTGAGCCTTAAAACGTAGGTGTGGGGCGGGTGTCACTGTGGTCCTGAGAGGTCTGGAAACTATGCAGCCAGTTGTGGAGTGAGGAGACTGGGAGGAGGGGGGCCACAGTGGCTTCTAACATCCAACATGTCCCCATAAGAACTGCTTAGATGAAATGGAAGAGATGATCCTTCCCTGACCCAGCTAGGTCTAAGTGTGAAACTTCCATGACTCTGGACCAATGACAAGAAGAGGCAGTGGGCAGGGCCTAGCTAACAGGACATTTCTTGGCCTGACATCCCCCACCTCACCCCTACCCACCTCCCCCAAATTCTTTGACACCAGCTTGATATCCTCTTAAGATTTTGCCAAAGTGAGTAATTCCTTGCAGTGGTTCTTAACCAGATGCAGTACCTGTCCCCAGCCCTACAGGGTATTTGGAAGAGTGTGTGTGTGTGTGTGTGTGTGTGTGTGTGTGTGTGTGTGTGTTGTGTGATGCCTGAGAGATTACTACTGACAAATAGTGCTCAAGGGCCAAAGATGGTCAGTGACCTGCAGCATGCTGGAAAGTCCCCAACAATGAGAACTATACTACCCATAATGCCAACTGTGACCCTTTTGGAAAAACTGCCCAGGGAAATTGTGGGTAACCAAAGCTTAAGTGGAAACTACACACTTGGACCTCTTATCATTTGTCGTGGAGGCAACAAATGCCAAACAGAAGCTCCTCAGAACTGCCCATCCTTCCTCTGGGGTTTGAGCTGAACCCACCAGGGTGTCTGCCATCACTTAACACCGTTTCCATCCCTAACTCAGACACCCCATGCCAAAGGCAGAAAGGGGACGCTGAAGGGTTTCACTGCAGGCTGGTGCCATGGTAGTCCCCAAGTCACCTGGTGGGAAGCTCACTAGAGTGAGGCCGAGCGTTTTCCTGGACACCTTTGTTCTCCTCCTGCTTTTCAAGCAACCTCTGCAACAGGCCCCCTGGAGGGAAGGTTTTCTTCTTCTCAGAAAGCGTCCCTCGGCCTGGCCCCAGAGCTCTAGGAGAAGGGCTTCAGGAAGTCTTCTCCCTGGTGGTGTAGTAAGCCGCGGGGTGGAAACTTAGCAAGAATAAGATAAGTCTTAGTTTTATATATAGCACCTATGTCTTCCGGAGACCTCAAAGCTGGGGTAAGAGCAGGGTTTCAACCTTCCCACCACGAGAGGGGAGGGCAGGGCTCCCTGGAAGGCAGCCCCCTCTCTGAGTCCTGCTGCCACCCTGTTTCCAGCATCCCAGAGCCTCTTCCTGGCATCAGGCACGCCCTTCTGAGGTCCACAGTGGCCTGACTCCCCAGCCGTCCTGGTCACTGTGGGCGCAGTCCCAACCCTCGAATAAGTGGAGGGTCAGCATGTGTCTGCAGCTACTCCCATGGAGTGGGCAACCAAGAAAGAAGCCAAGAGAGCCCCTCGCTCCACCAACAGGGCCTCAGTTACGCAAACACATTCCCAGAGCCTGCACGTTTCCAGATGCTTCCTGCATAGTTGCGGGCAACACGCTCACTTACAGCCGAGAAGACAAAGGTGTTGAAGGGACTGTGCTCACGGTGGAGGGTGCATTTGCGGGAGGAAGGGAGCTGGTACTCGCCCTGGCCCCACACTACCCAGCCTGAAGCCTTGTTCAGGCCCATCTGTCCCTACCGGCCTGGGCTCTCAGCCTCCTCCCAGTCTGTTGTCCCGTCCTAGGTATCCTGCTTACGCTCCCAGAAGGACAACGTTGGCCATACTGGCCTCTGAGTGAGAACAGCAGCACAGGCTGCAGGTGTGAAAATGTCAGAGTCACGGCACTTCTCGGGGTGCCCTGAAGCGTCTGCCAGGGGAGGGAGGAAACACACGTAGCCCGGTTCAGGCAGCTATCAGCAAACCACAGGACGGGCAGTAACGCTCAGCCAGCTGCACACAGCTCCCACTGCAGCCTCCCGTGGGTGCATGAGCGCACACCACGCACCCCACAACGCGCCTACACATGCACACGTGCTCCGACAGGCCCCAGAGGTGAAGAGGCTCTCTGGACCCAGCTGGCTGTTTCGAGCGCCTCACGTCTCTGGAATGCCCTACCCCACGCTCCCAGACTGGTACAAATTCTGCCTCCCTCTGAGCTGGTGCCTGTGTCCTCTCCCTCACGCCCCTCCCCCCCGAATGTCCGCCACGCTTGCCTGGCTCCCTGCACACCGCAGTGAGAGACAGCTCAGAAACAGAGTGGAGACCAGGTTTGGAAAGAATACTTTATTGGGGAGGGAAGTGGAAAGCAACTGCTATTTTTATTTCTGTTTTTCTAAGACCTTTGTGCTCCCTCTGTCGAGGGATGACAAGGACAGCATCCTCCCCACAGTTTCCGGTGCCATCCTGTTTTAGATCCACAGCAGCCAGCCTCCCTCTCTATCTCCTCACTCCAGGGCCAGGGACAGAGTCATGGTCTGAATGAGTTTCTAACAAGGAAAATGCTCCTTGGTTTATAAGGAATGTGTTTAGGCTTTCTAATATCATCCAGAACGTTCTTGGTTGCCATTGTTGGCGTCTCTTGTATCTCAGATATGGCCCCATAAATTTAGAGTTCACAAAGGACACCACCCTACTGCCTGACACTTAGCTCAAGCTTTTAAACTATTCTTTTTACTACAGTAACAACCAAAGAAAGCATCCTGGGTGTTGAGATAACTACTGGTGTCCCAAACAACTATCCCTCCTCATTAAAACAATATACCGCATCCGGGCTATATTTACTTAAATAAATTCTCTCACTCCCACTCCCAGTATCCTGACTCTTAAAACTGAGGGCCTGTGACCTGTTCCCAATCCACAAGGACCTTCTTTGACTTATCCAGAGAATTAAAATTTTTTGGAATCTTGGCCATCTAGTTTTATCTTTTTGCTCAGTAATTTCTCACTGAGTTTGACAAAGGGCCCTTCTTTAAAGCCAAACTAGGAGACTCTCAGATAGAAGATGAGGAGCTGTACATGCTTGAACATTCCCCGTATGGGCCTTTGACATCTGTCGTAGACATTAGTGTTGTCACCTAAGTATTCTAGTTTTTCCCCTGGGCACACAGTAGGACTCTACTCCCCTGTCCTCTTAATATTAGGTGAGGACAGGAGGCATGCTTGGCCAATTAAATGTGGGCAGAAGGGATAAGTGTTACTTCTCTGGGCTGCAGTTTTACGAGTCAGTGTGTGATTCACTGTGTTCCTGTTCTCTCTGTCCGGTGACCACCTTAGTCGTCGAGTGAGGACAACAGTGGCAGAGCCTACAGCCCACCCAGACCAGCCATGTGGCATAAGCAAGAAATAAACCTTTGTTGTTTTCAGCTGCTGATTGTGGGGCTGTTTGTTACTGCAACACAACCTAGCCCATCCTGACTAACACAACACCTCTGATCTAAAGTAAGGATTACAGTGCATAGCTGCTATGAGCCATCTGAACAGAGGGAACTTGGCAACAGCAATGGAGAGGGAAACGCAGGGGTCCACAGCAAACCACCGGTCATCCCCTAATGCTGCCTTGTTCTCATGCTTTCATGCTTTTGTGCATGTGGGTCCTTCTACTCCAAATGTTCTTCCCTTTCTCTGACTAGGTGATTTCCTTCAAAAGTCAACTCAAATAGCATCATATCTGAGAAGATTTCTCTTTTCCACAGCCCCAGGGAGTGCTGGCATCTGTCCTTGGCTTCCAGCAGGAATCTGGACTTATTGCCATAAACACACTTACACCACACTATAGCACTCACTCACCTGGGAAGATAGTAGGAGGTACCAAGACAAGCTCTAGAGAAGTGGTTTTCAGGGGCAGTTTGCCCCTCAGGGGACATTTGGCAATTTCTGGAGACATTTTTTGGTTGTCACGACTGGGGGAAGGTGCTGTTAATATTTGCCAGAGATGCTGCTAAACATCATACGGTACACAGAACAGCCCTGACAACAAAAATTATCTGGCCCAAAATGTCGACGGTGCCAATGTTGAGAAACTTGGTTCTATGGTAAGAATGTCTGGGTTCATATCCTGACTCTTCTGTTACTATGATTTTAGGCATGTCACTTCTCATTCAACGCCTGCCGCACAACAAATGTGTAATAGATTTCAGACACTGTAATTTGCCTCCTCAGTTGAACTGCAAATTCCTAGAAGGTAGGGAATTCCGAAGGTTTACTTAGAAACGCATCCCTACCCTACCCAACAGCACACAATAAATGTCTGTGGACTGTATGAGTAGAGTTAGTTCACCTTTTCCTGAAATATAGCTAGTTGCAAGCTGTAGCAAAAACCCTCTGCCTAGTACCAAAAGGACAAAGTTTGTGCATTCTATTTAACAAAACCTCTGCTGGTTTTAATATAAAGTATTTATTACTTTTAGTTCACTGCAAAGTACAAATCCAAGTGGGCTAACTCTCAGTTAGCCCAGAATATTTAAGAAACCAAAAGGTCAACACACACAGCCATCGTGGAAGAATGTAAGTTCACGGGAAATAAATTTTATAACAATGATGCTATCTGGAGAAGTGACTGGAATCAGAATGAACTACTCCCCAGGGGCCATTAATACATTTTATGTATTCAAAGTCAAACCAAACACAAATAGCAAATTTTAATTTGAACAGGAGTGTAATAAGAGTTAAAAAGAATCTATTGAACAACTTCAAACCAGCATCAAACCTAGGTTTTCAATATATACCAAACCAGAAAAACTACTCTGAACCAAACCATCATTTGATTCAGACACATCTTTGGTCTCTGGCCCAATCAAATGACGGCTGAAATGTGCTGGACGATTCTAATGGGCTTCAGGGACTGTGCGGGAAGCCAGTGATCCTTTGTGTCCGTGGGACCATTTCCATTCCCGGGGCTCAGAGGAGACATGTAAAGCTCCTCTGCTCATTTCCCAAAAATTCTTTAAGCCCGGATAGAAAACAATACTTTCTTTGTGATGACATTGTTTATACAAGTTCACCAAAGGAGATTTTGCAAATATTATACTTCATTATACCAAGGAAGTAACAACCATGCCTTTTAATTTCTTATGACTCACCAAAATTAGGACTAAGGATGCTTTATTTCACACACGACCAAGCCCCCATATCCATCAACTAGGCAGAAAGACAACATAAATGCATCCTCAAGCAAACGACCTCCAGCCTGCTCCCAGCGCAGACCGAACCCTCCAGCAGGTACTCCAATGGCAGCAATCCCATCTACACCGTTTCCTGCTGCCTCCTCCCGAGACGGGAGGAAAAAGCCACGATGGGCAGCAAGCACTGGGTGAAGTTCGGGGCTGGTTTTAAAGAGAAGAATCTCTTCAGTCACTGCTGTTAGTAGTAGCAGTTCTAAGTTATATACACACTTTATTTTTGTTGTTTGTTCAATTAAAATAAAAAAGGGAAGCCGTTGTGGAACCTTCAGCATGACCAACCCTGTTGCAAAACTAAACCCAAAGTGCAGGCCCAGACTGCAGAGACCCAAAGAGAGCGCAGCGGTCTCTCAGAGAGGCCTGGGGAGACCAAGGACGGTGGCCAGGAGACACTCTGTATCTGTTTCTTTGTTTTTCTTTTTAATTCCAGGCCCAGCAATCCTTATAAATGCAGCACCTGTGAGTTGGCCTGGGCTGGGAGTGAGGGGCGTGGGCCGGGCCCATCCCAGCTTCCTACACACCACAGCTTGCGCTCACGGTACCCGCCACCGGTGTGACTGTTTTGGACACAGAGAACACTGGGAGCAGGAAGGGACCTCGCAGATGACCAAGCTCCCTCACCTGAAGCCCCGAGAGGCAAAGCAGGCCATTTTCCCAGCACCTCTGTGGAATTGTTGTTGTTGTTGTTAAGCCAGATCATTCTATGGAAGGGAATGGCAAACAGGCACATGGAAAGGTGTTTGCCCTCGTTAACCGTCAGGGAAAAACAAGTGAAAACCACAAGGAGCTAGCCCTGCATACCTACCAGAGTGGCTAAAATAAAAAAGCCATGCCAAACGCCAGTGAGGACGTGGAGAAGCCGGCGCACCAGTACGCCGCTGCGGGACGGAAGATGGTGCAGCCAGTCTGGACGCAGCGGGCAGCTCCTTACAGAACCGATGCGCAACTGCCGTGTGCCTGAGCGACTGCACTCATGGGGCTTTTATCACAGAGAAACGGAAGCTTACAGTCACACAAAAATGCGTACGTGAATGTTCACGGCAGCTTTATTCGAAATTGCTAAACATTGAAAACAACACAGATGTCCCCTCCTAAAAGCGACAGTTTAATCAGAATCTCTGAAGATTGCAAGGCAGAAGCTGAGTAACCCAACTTCAATAAGGAATCCCTGGTGGTCACCCTGCCTGGCTCACAATGCTCACCGGGAGGCCACAGCATAACGTGGTGACCACTGCCATATGCTTTCCAAGGAGGTGCCACAGCATGTCCGGAGTTCACACCCTTCAGTCCCAGTGCTGTCTCTTCTGTAGGTAAGGAACCCCCAGACAATCGCCTACTGAAAGCCTGGGCCTCCTGTCTACCACCCCCTTAGAACCATCACCTATATCTCCTAATTTAAATGAGGTCTATAAGCAGGTAACCCAACTTGACTGTACTTAATTCCTATTTAGGTGCTGATATTATAAGCCTACGATAGGCTTTTACCTGTGTCCTTTAAAAGGATGGGGAAGAGGAAGACGAATAGACCTGGGCTCTGTACACCTGCTAAGAAACAACCACGCCACCCCCACCCTGCCAGCAGAACTGCCCCTCCACTGCTGAGCTGCAGGAGTGCCTGGGGGCCCCTCCTCTACTGCCCTGCTGGACCAGCAGCAGGGAGAAGCTTAACCTTCTCTTGCCCTTTAGGGTTATGAGTTCTCTTTTCCCCTCCACCAGGCTAAGGGCTGAGAGGCAGCTCCAGAAGCTCACTCTTGCTAACAGTAGCATCTATTAAGTCTGTGTTTTTAAACAAAGTCCCATTCATTTAGAAGAAAAAGAATCCTCTCTTAGTTCCACCTCTGCGACTAGAAAATTGATCTGTAACCTGACGAAAACACTACTCCAGGGCAACTATGACTCTCTGCCCCCCTGGTCTAGTATTTCCAAGGCAACGGCCAATAGTAATTCCCTCAATCACCTCCCAGGGTTATGGTCAGGGCCCTCATCACTCAGCCCATCTGCCTCTGCAGCCAATAAAATTAGGCCCCAATCCTCCTAAAGCACAAGGTCCAGTACTAAAACCAGTGCTCACTCAGCACAGAGCCGCCTTCCTCTGTTCTATAGGCCAAGAGGGGGCAAACAGGATGGGGCAAGGACTTGGGAGACAGATGAGTTCAAATCACAGCCCTACCATTGACCAGCTGTGGCCTTGAGACTGACAGCTTCACCTGTCTGATCCTCAGGCTTCTCGCTGTGAAAGGCAGAAAATAATACACACCTTGCAAAAATTAAATAAAGTAACCGATGGAACTTGCCTAGTACATAAGAGATGCTTCTGAAATCATAGCTGCTGTTATTTTTATTATCATTGTGCATCCTGACCATCCAGCACTTTTCACGGCTGCACTACCAGTTAATTGGTATTGAACTTGTAGTACAGTTACAACTCCCAGTGAATTCCACAAGAAATACTGATGAGCCGGGACGCCTCCATTCTATCCTTCCAGCAACTCACTTGTTAGCATTCCCTTTTACGAGACCTAGTCATGAGGCCATCCTGACCTATTTTCTGAAGCCCTTAAAATCTTCTTTCCAAAGTCAGTGTCACATGTTCCCAGACTATAGTCAGAGGCCAGGTTCACGGTCCCCAGCAGCTGGCCACCTGGTACATTCAGAGCACCTCCCTTCCGGCACCACCTGGGTCCCTAGGGCTCTCTGCCGCTGCGACTCCTGGGAGACTCCGCTGCCTTCCCCTGGGAATGTGGTGTTCGAGGCCAATGGTGACACACCAGAAAATACAGGCCAGTCCAGACTGCCAAAGAAAGGGTGCCAGGGAAGACCTTGGGGCCTGCAGGACTCTGTGCAGCTTCTCAGCATCCGCATGAGATGGGAGGAGGCCCTGGGGATAGCAGCTGATTTTTAATGTACAGTGTAATACTGCAAAGTAAACAGCGCCCCAGAAGCTGCTCCATATGGCTTTAGCCTGAGATCGAAACTAATTAGCAAGCTGTGTATGTTTCCAGGTTGGGGCAATAAGGGAGTTACTGTCCGGGGCACTGGCCATCAGACCACCTCTGAGGTCAATACTGCCACATGCTAACGAGCTCTTTCTGTGGTTTCATTCCTCCCAGACGTCAGCCCCTCCATCCTGCAAAGGGCAGAAGGAGTCTGGGGGTTGGGGAGACATTAGCACACGCCGGGCCCAAGACATGGCTCTACAGAAGTGTGTTCAGAGCTCTGTGCAACGGGTCCTGGGGCTCGAGAAGGCTTGACTGGAACATCATAAGCAGGGCAGATGCAAACCCCGGGGCTGGCACTGCAGGCTGTTCACTCCCTATTACGGCCGAAAGGAAGTAGAGAGCTGCACATCACACATCCAGTGTGTGGCCTGTGTTTGGCAGGCGGGCGGTGCCCAGGGCTGTGGTGACATCAGGTGGTGCCGCTCAGATGGAACTTGTCCCCACACAGCCCCAGCTCCCGCCACGTCTGCATGGGCTCCTGCAGGCCCTCCCGGGACTCGGAAGTGAGCTGGTGTTCTGGGCTCATCAGCTCAGTCCAACCACACGAATGGGTTTTCCTTCCACTCCACCGTCCCAGCCCTGAGGACGAGATGGCAAGGTGCAGCCTTGTGACTTGGGAAGCGTGGGGCAGGCTCTGTGCTGCTCACTTCAGAGGGGCCGGGGTGTTGGCAAAGAGGGCTTCAGAGACCCCAGGGCCACCTGGTCCACCGAGTCCCTGTGAACGTCTACGTGCTGGGGCCTCGCTGGGTGTGCAGTAAAATAAAGCATCTCTTTAATCTCAGAAAGAGCCTGCATTGACAAGCATGTGCCCAGCTTAGCCACCAGGTGCGACACAGGGAAGAGATGAAGGCCAAAGAAATCACACACGTGTTCAGAGAAACGCCAAAGCGATGCAAAACAGGGTTATTGGTGATATCATCTCTCTGAATGACACAACAAGAGAGCAGAGCAACAAGGAAAGGGGAGGAAGGGGATAGAGCCTTCCGCACCCCCAAAGGCTGGGCATTCTGTGCTTGGATGACCTCAGCCAGTTTCCACCTCCAAGGGGCTGGGGGGAGGGCATGTGACCCGACACCTATCACCAGCAGCTGAATACAGGGGATTGTTTTTTAAACTTCAATTTCTGAGCCCTGGTAACAAAGTGAAGCCTCTCTTGCCACTGAGGAACCTCTTGGAAAAATAAATCCTGCTGCCTATTTTGCCATCATCCTCGACAACTAGCTGTACTTGGGATGAAGGTAAGTTAGAGCACCCACTGACAAAATGCTCTTCACAGCTGGGAGGAGGGGCTGCCCCTATTCCCACCGGGCTCCTCCCTGGTACTTGAGCCATGTTATTCCGTTTCATCTTCACAACAGCCCGAGAGAGGGTCCTTATCCTCATGTCAGAGATGAGGAAATTGAGGCTCAGAGAAGTCCAGTACCTGCCAAGGTCTGGGACAGAGTGGGGTGCGATTCAGGTCTGGCTGGCTCAGGCCCCTTGCTCCCCAGCAGAGGATCTGCAAACCAAGCCTCCTTCCACACACCCCTCCTCCAGACCTCCACGTCAAAGAGCTCCCGACACCACTGCTCTGCTTCCTCCCTTCCAATGGAAGAAGTGCCTAAGTCAGCAGTCCTCCTTCGGGCCCCCTGCTTCTCTTTCACCCAAAGAGAACAGTGGAGGCCGCAGGTCCAGCACACAGTGTTGAGGAATGCCACCACAGCTGCCTCCGGGGCCCATGCAGTTACCGTCTGCTGAGCATTTAGTACCTCCAGACGCTGTTCTAGGCACATCACACATGATCTCATTTAAAGCTTGCAATCGTAAGGCTGGTGTTATCAGTCCCATTTCATAGATGTTGAAACTGAGGGGCAGAAAGGTAAAACATTTCTCTGTGGTCCCACAGTCAGGAGGCAGCAGAGTTTAGACTCAACCCCAGGACTGCCCTGACCCCACCCTACCCCAGGGCTCTTTGCAGGTGAGAGGGGCAGCCTGAGGCCCTATCCTAGCTTCCCAGAGCACATCAACAGTGCAACTGTCTAAGCTCTGCACCTTTCCTGAGCTGAGCATCAGTGTGTGCAGAATCTAATGCACTGAATAATAAGACCCGGAGGTGGGGGGTGCCCTCTTTCATTCCAACTTCCCATTTCCAACAGAGGTAGCATGTTGCTCAAAGCCTTTCCCCAGACTCCCCCAGTGGCTGTTGCCCAAATCCAATTCCTTTACTCCCTGTTCACAATACCTCCTAAAGCTTTCTGCAATTCGCATGCCAACACCAGCTCATTATTTATTAACTGATATTTAATGAATGTGCTTGTTCAATGGTGATACAACTCGTTCTTGAGTTTCGCAAATCTCAAGTATGTCTGTTGGCATCAGCTTTGTCTTAGAGGGCAGATCCCCAAGGACAGGGACAGCATCAATTGAGCCATTCTCTTCAGCACAGCTACCTGCAGACAAGGGTGTTAATGTCTACTGTTTGGGCAGCCACTGGGGTGCAACATGCACTTCATATCCTAAGGGAGGATCCATCTCCATGAAAAAGGAGGCAGAAGTTTCCCAATCCAGCCCAGGGCCTGGCCATATGCAAGAGGCACCCACTATATATTTGCTGAATGTAACATCTGCTTTAAAATCTCAAGATTTTTCTGAATTCCTCTCTTCACTTTCCAGGACATAGAAGAGAAAACTACCACATGGTACTAGAAAAATCAGTGCTCTAAAGTACAGTCTCCCTGAAATTATTCAGCAGCTAGCTGGCAGCCCTGTTCCAGAAGCATCAGACCCCAACTTTGAGGCCCCTCCTCGCTCAGTCCAGCTTCCCCAATGTCCCTTGCAGTTGCAGGCCCGCTGAGGAGGGAGCAAACCACAGCCCGGGGGGAGGCGCATCCACGGTCCATGCCGGCCCAGACGGTCACTCAGGCGGGAGGAGACCCCATCGCAGCTGAACGGAACACCAAGATGTTACCCAGAAAGCTCCCCACTCTTATGTCCACTTCAGCACTGGCTCCGCTGCGGACGGAAAGATTGTTTTTGACAGTCATTAGCAATTTCTCTTTAAGAAACAAGGTCGGAATACCTTGAGTTAGTGCAGAGCTTGCCCTTGTATATCTTCTATTCGGAAAACTTTAAAAGCAAAGTCATGGTACTCATAGTTAAAATTAATGTATGCAGGAAATAATTCACACTCTCCCAAAATGACTCTGTGTCCACTATCTCATTTGAGATGCACAGAGACCACATGAAGTAGGAAGACTATCAATACACCTGTTTTACAGATGAGGAAACCAGAGCCCAGAGAGGCCCTAGAGACCAAGTGCTGCATCTGAGAGTCACTAGTCTTTCAAGCACACTGCCCTCCTAGGGTACACCCAGTAAAGTCCTCACACAAGGCCCTGAGTCTCCTAAATTACTTGGAATTAGCAAGATACTCAATGCGTGCTTACCGCTGTGATGACTGTGAGGATGATGAAGCAGAAAGGTTAAAAAAGAGGAGAAAAAGACAAGAAGGTTTCAGTGGCCTCACATACACTAAAATGTCAAGTAGAACACATTCAAAGTATCCTCTACACTAGCAAATTTTATATCTGTAAGGATTTTTTAATAGTTCCTCAAACCCTAACAGTGACATTCTAACGTCCCAGCTTTTAACACACAGCAACCGATTTTCCTACCCTTGGCTCGGCAATCTGGGTCTCAGGGTTATTTGTCCCTAACCAAATCTCCTAGCTTTACTTTTCTTAAGCTACTGGCAGGCAGTTAGATTTTCCACTTGACATTGTTAAGAGATTAAACTGTTTATCTCATTGTCATACACAGGCCTTTTCAGTTTCCTGCTAATAGATTCAGGTTAGATAAGGATTACAGAAGTGATACTCCCAAATTCCTCTCTGTGCCAGCCGGGCATCCTTTCCCCATACAGTTGTGAGGTGTATTTTATTAAATCTACTATTCGGATAGCTAACTCGTAAAAAGAAAACATTACACATCCCTACATAAGCAGAGGATTAAAAAAACAACAGCTCCTATACAAGTGGGGAAGAGGCCCTTCACTGGAGATCCTGCTGAATTAGACACTTTAAGACTCAGTCAGTCATCAATTGCCATAGAGAAGATGAAAACAAATGGAGTTGAGCCTGGAAAGAATGTCAGTGAAATTGGAAAAACACCCGCTGGGAACTGCCTGGGGGTGCAGTGACCTCCCTTGCAATTGCCCAGGTCCCACCGACTCACTGCATACCAAGAGAGATTGAGGATTGAGCTGGGTGGATGGCCAGTCCCCAGGGAACCAAATCCCTCCATCCCGCAGCAGGCTGAACACCTCCCCGTGGCGTATGAAAATATTCAGCACCAGTAATATAAAATGTCTTACAGCTTCTCTGTGGAAAACAGTACAATCAGTTTACTCATTCTGCTTAAATGCACGGGGGGGAGGGGGCAGAACGCAGAGAACCCTTTAAGAGGGGTAAAGAAAGAAAACTGCTGTCACTGTCCTATAGGCCAAAGGCAAAAGCACCTCCCTCAGGCCCTTCCTCGATGCATCCAGACCAACTTTATAAACGTGAGCAAATGTCCCTTTCGGAGGAGTGCTTCTTGGCCAAGGACACCCTCCTGCATCATTAATGCATATTACCATCGCTGCATTATACAAACCCTAATCTTGGTCACCAGGTCAATGGAAATAATCTCAATGCCTTCGTTTGAGATGCTCTATCATTTCATTTTCCCTTTCCACCCAGTATCTTACCACAAAAGTAAAAAGCTAGATGAACAGGATAACAGTGAGCTTGACGAAGGAGGATCCTCTTTAGTTGAAAATTCACCACCACCACCCCAGGGTGAGACATTTTTCTATTTATTCAGAGATACGGAAAATAAAAACATATCCTCCCCCGACTGCAAATTAAATCATACATAAATATGAATTGCAGGGGTTCATTCTTCTTCCTTATTGCCTCTGATTGTCTTATTGTCTATAGCTCCTACTTTTCTGATTACTTATCAAATTTAACAGATGGTTTGGAGCAAAATAGAAGTCAAAAGCTCAGGAAATAAAAAATACACTATTGATTTGTGGCTGAAGACATCTTTTGTTGAATGGGTTTCCATTAAGTGATATCAAATCAATAAAATGCACAAGTAAAGCTCAACAGAGGGGAAAAGATCAGATTTCTAACAGTGAATTGTTGAGAAACATTCCAGACAAGTTACTCAAAAGCCTGAGGGTTGGCTTACCAGTGAAATGATTATCACAAGTCATTCCTTGTCAGGCGAAGTCAGAAGGCCCTGCCTTTAAATAAGAAACATCAGAGTGGTCTTCCTTGCACAGTCTGCAAACATGTGTCATGGCTGACCTTGTCCCTTGGGGACTACACCGTGCACACTTCTGCTGACCAAGCAATTCATTCCTGTCTCTTTGAGTCTGAGCCTTAAAGTAATCCCCACCCTGCAACTGAACCAAAGGCAACACTAGGAAACAGATCCAAGGTAAGGCCAGCCTTGTTCTAAACCGGCAATGAAATATGCTTCAAGAAACTGTTGTGGTTCCTCAACAGTCTGTGAATTCACAGGTAACCTGTGAATACTGCTCTTTGTGAAATTAATTTCATTCCAGCCTTTCTTGCTGAAGCAGAATCATTTTCCAGGATTGTACTGGGATGAAAGTGGAACTTAAAGAAAATTCTAGGATTGCTACAGAGCATTTCTTCCAAGGGGCCCACTGAATGTTCCAGACATTGCCTCACCAGTACTCACAATGTCCCCTGATTCCACCTCCACTAATATTAATTGAGCCTCTACTATGTGCCAGGTGCTGGGTTAGGCACTTTTATTTAAACATGACATCACTGAACACTCACCACTCCATGAAGTCATAGCCACTCTCATTATTTTTCAGAGTGCTTCAGGCCATGTGTAGTTTAAGATTTCACCCCAGGTGTCCTAAACCCAAGCCCCACACCCTTACTCCTGTGGCAGCAAGGTCACAGGAATAAGCAACAAACTTGCCTTCTCTGTCCTTTTTACTCTTTCTTTGTTCTTCATCTTCCAGATGCTTCAACATTTCTTTTATGGGTAGATATTGCAGCAGAGACATTTTCTCTCATTCATCCATTCATTCATTCACTCATTCCTTTAACAAATGTTTTAAACACACGTACTGTGTTTAAAGTCAAGGTGCATCTGCAAAAGGGAGTAAGGAGCTTATCCACTAAGGAACTTTCATAGGTGAAAAGAAGAATGTCAACATGCATCCTCTAACTATATTGAATACTTTCTGGCCTTCCTTTCCTCCTCTGAAAAATGTGGATAGTTGAGGAAATGAGTTCTAAAGCCTCTTCCAGACCCAGATTTAGGTCACATTAGTTATCGAAGCCATAGAAAAGTTTTGGTTATTTTTTAATAGCAAGCACAGAGGCCTAACTTCCTAATGAGATCATGTATCTTTATGTTGTCTTTTAGCCAAGGAGACTTGAACTGTCTTTAAAGTAATAGTTCACTCCTGGAAAAATGGATCAGGGCTGCCGTCTTCACCAGGAAGACAGGGTGAATGAAGGGGGCCCAGTAAGAAGATGATGAGGGGTCTGGGAAGACCTCAGTGAGACTTATGGTTGGTGGCAGAACTATAGAAGTCAAGTTTGACTATAGGATTATAGAACCCAGTCAGCAGATTCTTCCAGACTTCCAAAGTGGCCCTCCACAGTCAGATGGACTGAACCCATGGATTTGAAGGAGATGATGGGTTGTTTGAGACTGCCTACAGCACCACCGTCACCATGGGAAGGGCACACAGTCTGGTCATACAAAATCCCAAAGAGGCTGCTGGCACCCTAAAGGACTTTTCATATTGCCAACGAGTTCACAACTGGGTTTGGTGCCATCAATTTTGTAACACCTCATTCGCAATGCCAATTCTACCTCGAGAGGAAAAAAAACACTGCAAAGCCTTCTTGTCATGCAACTGAGAGCACAATGTACGTAACTCATGATGCCAAGGTCTCTTCTAACAAAATCCACAGAGCCCTCCATGCTGATGGTGTGACCACAACACAATTGAGAAGAGTTCCTGAGTTAATTCCAAATCACCTGCTGATTATCTGAAGTCTACAGTTTTTTCTATCAAGATATAAAATTCTTTCCATTCAATACTTTAAAATTCTACCTTTAGATAACTAAGTTGAAACCTGACAAAATAAAACAAGCCTAAATAATGTTATCAATACTCCTAGGAATATAAATAAACTACACAGACCTAATCTAATCTGTAACTACATTTAACAGGTGTGTGCCAACAAAATCAGAAAAAGTGACTCAGTAGCAATTCAGCACTCAAAAACAAAAGTTCTGAAAATGACTTATTAATACATAACACCTGAAATACATTTCTCTAAAAAGCAGCAACCAACTGGCTTAATATGTTATTTTATAAAACCTAAAGGCTAGCTAAGGCTTGAGCTGTATTTTTGCAAAGCCTAAACATTTGCATGAAAAGTAACAATGCTGAGAATCAATCTTTCTTTTTCTCTATACCTCGCTTTAATTTGAAATGATTTTAAGCTGGCTAAATACTTTTATCTTTGCAAAGACAAGGTCTTTGAAGTGATGTTTTGGCTCTGTGTAGACAAAGCCTCAGTTTCCAAACTTTAATTATCAGAGGGGGCCAAAGCCTTTTTGTTTTAAACAGAAGGCAGCTTTGACATTTCAGGTTCATGTTCTAGCATCCTACCAGCAGTCTCTACAACCAGTCTAACTATTAATGGAAGTCTTAGGTACTGCATTAATGACTTATTTTGAGGATGCTTGTTCAGCGTGAAATTGCAAAGACCCATTCTTATGGTAGAGAGACAGAAGACAGGAAGATCAGTCAGCTGGTTTCAAGTAAAAGCACAAAAAGGTGCTCAGTTTTGGCCTCGGTGCCCGAGGTATACACCAAAGAAATCTTGTTACACTTCTGGACACCCTTATGTATAATTTGCATACACCAGGTTTTAAATCACATGTCCAGAATTATATAGTCACAGAGATTTAGAACTAGACAGACCCCATGAGATTATCCTCATGGAATGTGCACATTTTAAAAGGAGAAAACCACGCCGGAGAGGCAGAGCCCGTGAGTGTGCTCCTGGGCCCCTTTGCCCTTCTGGGTCTTGGTTTCCTCGTGCCCACACAGATCAGAGTAACACCTGGAACCTCACATCAATGACTCAGGGTCCTCCCAGATCTGACAGCTGCTGAGGCCTTGCCAGAAGATTCTCTCCACGTACCCATGAGAGAAGAAAATAGCGCAGGCATGTTAATTAACTCCGTGGGCAGAGGACAGCACCAAAAAGTTCTCAAGTGTCTAGGATGGGTCTAAGGGCCAAGGGTTATCTGTGTGACTGGCACGCTGACCATGCCATTCCAGTCCTGTGTGAGTGAGCACGTGAGGGTGAGTGCGAGCAAGTGTGAGCACGTATGTGAGTGTGCCGCGCTTCCATGTTGTGCAGCAGTGTAGACAGACGCAGCAAAGTCCGGAAAAGGGAATGTGACGGATCAGAGTGACAGACACTCAGACAGAGCTGGCCTGGGGTTTATCTATCCAACACAGAAAAGCCCAGCCGAAAGGCCCAGTCGATCAAGATGTCTGGCCTTCCGTAGACAAAATATCAATCTAAGGTAATCAAGTGATTTTTGACCCAATGAACAGATGCTTTGGTGTTACAGATAAGACTCCCATATAACAACCTGTACAAGAAGAAGAAAACTCTGCTTATCATGGAAGCACTCAACCAAAGCTCAAAAGTCCCTCGGATCCCATAATTTCCAGTCGGTTACCCACCCTTCCCCCCTACACACACACACACACACACACACACACACACACACAAACACACACACACACACCAGTCTCACGTGATTCAGAAAGTAAAGCTGACAGTTCCCTGGCTCTACTCTGTGGGTGTCTGAAAACCTGTTTAAAGATGGGAAGTAGGCCGGCCCCATTTCTACCCCTGGACCTGGAAGCTAACTTGAAAACACCCCTGAACTCCCTAGTTTCTCAGTGAGCACTCCTTTGGCAAATGAAAAAACAAATTATCACCTGAAATTATTTACTCCCCTTTAACTCTCTTCCAGACAAGAGCCCTTTTCAAACATCGGGACATATGAATTGCTTTGATAACTAGCCAACAGAAGCTGCTAATGCACCACTCCAACAGCCAAATGAAAAGTTGGAGAACAAGTTAAAGTGACTTTGGCTGTGCCCGCTATGCGTTGGGATTTCAAAAGCAACTGGGAGGAATGGGATGAGGGACCATCTCTTACTCACTAGGCCTCTAACTGCTGCGCAGGAAGGCAGGGAAGTGTGAGCCACACCTTCAGAGAGAAGCATTTTCCACCTGCCCTGCCAGGTGGACTGTCCCCACCAAAGGTGGTGTGCCCATGCCTAACAGCAGGTGCAAGATGTCTGGGGCCCTGTGCTGGCCACAAAATACCAGGCTGATGGGGCCAGATTTTGCATACATATTTGCCTTCAGATCATCAGCAGAAAGCAGTTTCATGAAAAGAAATGCCTGCTCTTCAAAAATCCAGACTGTGATTTCTGAAATGGGAGTCAGAGAGAAATATGCTTTGGAGTCCAAAACACCTTAGTGAAGGATGTACGGTAGAAATAGAAACCTTCACTTACGGTGAAGAAAGTTACTGAGGTATAATGAACAGTATTTGCTATTCAAGTTGAAATCGGAAGGCTACCTACTATAACAAAATGCAGACTTTCCCTCAAGGTAGCACAACAACCCCCTGCACACTGAAGTAGGAAATTCCCCATGCTCTCTGGAAAAGCTAAGAGAAAGTCCAGACCTTTTCAGAAGTGCTAGCTTCAACTCTTATGTCTTCCGTAAGATACTCTGATCCTCCAAGAGTAAAAACAGCCTTCAACTGTGATTAACCATGTAACAGAAATAAACTCCTGTCTACTGCCACAGCCAGAACAAGATGTCAGTGTGATGAACCAAACCAGATTTGCACGAAAACATACCTGAAATGTCAACCTATACCAGCCAACAGTGCGTATCTATTAGGAGGTTATCTACTTGAATTGCCTATCACGGGCAATTCAACCTAGTATGATATTCTGACACTAAAGAAACTGCCTAGCTCAAAGCAAAGTTTTCATTTTAGTTCATACATCAGACTGCACCTTAGTTACACTGACCGTAAATAGTATAATGACCTGACTTAACTTACTGAGGCCTGGTGGTTCCTCACCCAGTAGATCGGCCACAACCACATCCAGGTTTTAGGGCTCTGTCAGAGAATCACATCACTCATTTTCCTAGCCTGTGAGTAGAGGCTGAGTTAATTCAACGACATCCTTGTCAGTTTTCCTCAGCCTAAATGTATCACAGAATTAAGTGTTTCACCTGATCAGACAAAAGCTACACTCAGCCGCTCTGTTCACTATCTTTGGGGATTAATCAGGAAGTTTTTGGTGACACTCATAAATATTATCTTCCCAAGAAGAGCAGTGACCTGCAGGAAGTACCTTAAAAACTTGTTTCTTAAGATTACATGGAAATAGCAGAAGTGACCCGGATTCACTGTCCAAGCCACAAAGTGCCTGGTCAGCAGCCCAGCAAATGCACCTGGAGAGAATTACTAGTTGTGACTGCCCCAGGGCCCCATCAGAGTCTTCATGACTCAGTAGAAAGTAAGAAAAAGGAGACACATGGGGGCCAAGGTTTGCTGAAAGCAGCATGACTCTAGAAAAGTCTCATGGCAAGACTTACCACTCTGGGCTTCTGCTGGTCCAGGGTATGTAGGAAGGCCGAGTTGGGGTCCAGGGTACGCTCGGGGTCACTGGAGATGTCCTCCTCTGAGTCCTCATAGGATGAGGAGAAGCCCGTGGAGGAGGCCGAAGAAGAGGACAGTTTCCGCAGGGGCAAGCTGCCCAGAGGGCTTCCCTGCACCTCCTCCAGGCCGCTGTGCTCCTGCGCGCCCATGTCTGTGATGATTACAGCAGGTATCGTGCTCGGGCTGCAGGCCTCTCTCAGCACAGGCTTGTCCTTCTGATCTGGGGGCAGCAGCTCCAGCCTGGAGTGGGTGTCTGTGTCCTGCCGCTGGCTTTCCCAAGTCCCCTCCGACTGTACCCCTGCGCCACGCGTCCAGGCCAAACCTGTTTCCTCCATGGGGCCCTGCCAGGCCCGAGAGCCCCTAGACTGCGAACCCATCCTGTCTCCAGGTAGGTACTGAGGTTCTTTCAGATCTTTTGCCGCTTCCCAACAAGGCAAAGGCTCCAGCATCCTGCCAGAAGGAACTCCCGCCTCCACCTCCCTAGTCCCCAGCTGTGCTGATCGGCTGCCCCCAAGCAAGCCCAGCACTGGAGACCCTTCCTCCGCTCTGTCCGAGGGCTGCCAAGGGCTTTCGCCCACCAGGGCCCCACTTTGGGCCTCCCTGGGGCCTACTGTGCCCAAGTCTCTGGGCGGCCTGGACCAGCTCGGGGCACCAAAGGGCTCCGAGCTCTGCGCACTCAGCGTTGTGTCCTGTGGCTTTTCACCTGCTTCAGGCGCCCTGGAGGCCCGCACACCACAGGGCAGATTTCCTTCCCTCTTCTTCCCAAGGGGCTCTCCACCACGGGGCCCGCACCTCTCTGGGGCTGGGCTTGTCTCACTGTCCAGAAACTGCTCCTGCCTCACCACTGGGGCCTCCCAGGGGTGCGGATCCTCAGGCTTGCAAGCCCTCGCAGACCGCTCAATGAGGGCAGGATCCTGTGGACGGTGTGTCTCACTGGATGTGGCTCTCGATGCCACTTCTGTGTCCATCACTAAGCTCGCTCCGACCAGCCCCAATGAGGGAGCTAGGCAGCTCTGAGTTCCCGAAAGAGAGACTCTTTTGTCAATATCCATAGCTGTGGGAGAGCCACAGGGAGGACTAGCAGGAATGCTCTTCTCCATCCTCACCAAAGCGGCTGGCCCCCGAGTCCCTGATCCTGCCAGGGCAGCCCTGCCGGTGAGAGGTGCCACTCCCTTCTTGTCCTGCGAGGGGCATAGGCTGGGCCCTTCTCTCCTCCCAGAGTCGGCCTTTGAAGTCTCCGGACATTGCTCCCCCCAGGACTTCGTCCTCCGTTCCTCGCTCCGGGCGCACTGAGCCAAGACCTTTCCAGGGGGCTGGCTGCTGCTACGGAAGGGGCACGGGGAGGGCGAGCGAGCCCTCCCCAAACGCGGGCTGCGGGGTGCTTGAATGGCTGAGCTCTGCGCCTGGATGTGCGCCTCGAACATGCCCACTTTCTGGTTCACCTGCACGTTCTGCAACTCACGCTGCAGAATCCGCAACTTCCTCTGGGCCTCCTCCGGGCCCGGCGGGGAAAGGGTGCCGGCGGCCACCACCTGCTGCCTGTCCCCTCGCAGGCGGCCAGCCCAACTCGGGCTGCCCACGCTGCTGCTGCTGCTGCCGCCGCCGCTACCGCTGCTGCTATTCAGCCGGCGCCGGCTGCTCCGCCAGCCTCCAGGGCTTTGGGGCTCCTCGGGAGACAGCGACTCGGCTGGGGGGAAGAGGAAAGAGACGCCTCTCCCGGGGCTGAAAACGCTGCCGGGGCTGAGCACGGTCCTCCCCGGGGGCGGGGGCGTCTCGCTGCCGCTGGGCCCCGGGCCGCCGCTCTTCGCCTCGTCGGCGCTGTTCATGATCACCAGGCTATTGAGCGCATAGCAGTACACAGCCATAGTACTGGGTCCGCCGCGCTGCCCTCTGCCGCGGCTCCCGCTCTGGCTGCGCCGCCCGCGCCGCCTCCTCGCGCGGCTCCCGGCTCAGCCCCGGAGGCCTGGCCGCCGCGGCTCCGCGCGCTGACAGGGCGGCATGGCCGGGGCGGCGGGCGGGGGGCACGACCGCGGGCTCAGCCCCCGCCCAGAGCTCCATAAACAGCCGTGCCGCTGTGGAGACACAAGGAGAAAAGTCAGGACCCTGAGGGCGCGGGCGGGGCGGGGGGTGGCTGGGGGGCCGCGGGCAGAGCCGAGGCAGCCCCAGGAACGCAGTCTGCCTGGGACCCGGCGCCGCTGGACGGATCACCTGCAGGACTGTGAGGCTCCAGCACACATGCTGCGGCTGCCTCCGTCGCCAGCACGGTCATAGGTGTCCTCCACACCCCGCACCCCGCCCCAGGTTGTGATGCGCTGTGAGGTCCCTTCAAATTCCAAATTCTAAGAGTCGTCCCCGGAGCCACGCGGGCGCGCGAGGGCCGACGTGCAACTACTCGATCCCTAAGTACCCTGTGCGGGGCGCGGCTGACTCCCGCCTCCCCCCAGGGTGAGGACGCTCCCGCCACCGTCTCCGAGTCTCCTCGGCCTGGGCAACACTGGCTATGGAGGTTATCGGGGCAGTCCCCGCCTGGACTTCAGGGTCTCCCTGCTCCGTGCCCTGTGGGCATCAGAGACCGACTCGGATGGACCGGAGCTGGCCCTGCCTTCCCCGAACTGCCGCCAGCGCCCGCCGTTACCTTCCCGACCCTAGCCTTGGGGCTGCGTCTCTCGGCCTACGAAGGCCTGAGCGGTCGGCGGGGCCGCGGCCGAAGCATTTTTCAGCACTGGCCGCGTCGCCTGTCCCTAAACAAGTGTGTGTTGTAAGTGTGGGCGCGCCTGCGCGTGCCCGGGGCCGAGGTTCTGCACGGCCCCTGTACCGGAACCAATACTCACCGCTCCCCTGCCGTCGCCCCCACGGAGGGAGGGGTGCGCGTGTGTGTGTTTGTGTGTGTGCACGCGCGCGCAACCAGTCAGGCCTGTCACCGAGGACGCCGGCGCCCCTGCGGGCTCCGGGACCCGCGCCCACTCGGAGGAACTTGGGGCGTGCATAGCTACGCCAGGCGGCGGCCCAAGGCGCGCACAGCCTGGGGCTCTGACCCGCCCGCGCCGGCGCTCCGAGCCCCTCACCGCGGAGCGGCCGAGCGCGGGGCTTCTCCGCATCCCTGGCAGCTCCGCCCGGCGCCGGCCCAGCCGCCCGGCGGCCCGAGCCCGCCGACTCCCGGAGCGCGCCCGGGGAGCCGGCGCGGCGCGGCGCGGCGCGAGCGGCCCGGAAGCCGGACTGGAGAAGTGCCGAGAGCTCCTCTCTCCTCCAGTCCCCATCGCCACTGCACGCCACCCTCCAAAATCAAATTCCCTCCTCTCCGTCTCCCCAGCCTACCCCTTTGCGCTGTTTCAGAACCTGGAACGCCCAGATTCGCTCCTGAGCCGAGAGACAGGGGAAAGGGGGTGCAGAGGCAGGACTACGAGAAAGCCGCCCAGCTTACCTGCAATTCCTCGGATTCCCGGGTCCTGTGCACACACTATGTGCCCAGGGACGCAGACCTTGTAGGGACGAAATGGCTTTGAAAGAATGCCCAGAAATAATTTCCGCAGCAAGCTATGGGAGATAGAAAAGGGGGAGAGCAAAAGGGGGAAAAGCCCCCGGTGCAGGGGCCCAGCGATCCGGACGGTGGCGACGCCAAGCCGGCCCTGCACGCCCTTCTCGGCGCTGGAGACACTACCCCTGTCAGTGTCTGCTCCCGGCTACTTCAGTGTTTGCTCAATGTACGATTTAAAAAAAAAATAGTTGGGGAGTGGAGGAGGGAGGAGGTAGAAAGGCGGAGGCTCGAGGGGTGGGGGGGAGGAAAGCAGGAAGGAAGTTGTGAGCCTGTCTGGGGTTGAACTCAGCGGAACAAGTTTTTCTTTTCTTCTTTTTTTTTTTTCTATTGCTTGGCAAGACCTAGGGAGGGAAACACTTTTAAAAAAAAAGTTTCCATTGTTAGCGAGCAAAAAAAAAAAAAAAAAAAACAACTCCTTTTAACTTCTGCGGTTTAAAGATATACAATTCATTTTCCACCCCTCAATCGAGGCTTGCTGATGTCTAGCTTTATGAAACTATTTTTGAAAAAAAAAAGTTTTTAATAAAGTTCTGAGTGTGTGTTTTAAACAAATCATGGGGACCTTTTTAGCATTTAAAGCAGGCTAAAATCCTGTATAAACGGTTTGTGTGCTTGTACCCAATTATGCAAATTCAAGGAAGGTACACTGTGGACACCTCCTTGCAAAGTTGAAGATTTTAAGTGCATCACAGTAGTATTTTGGATACTGGTTGGGCTATGAGCTGCAGATGGTTTTGCAGTGCAATTGCTAGATGCATAAATACACCTTTACGTTGCACATTTATAAATGTACACAGCAAATGTGACATTTGCATAGTTTTGCACTTAATTCTCAAGGTTATTTTAGGAAAAAGTATAGTCTTGGAACTAAGAAGAGCTGAGCAATGTCTGAACCCCCCTTGCTCCTATAGACTCCTGCAGATGCAATAATTTTCTAGAGTCTTTCTCCCCTACCATCAGCAAAAAAAGGGGGAAGGAGCCTAAGTCAACATTACTGGCCAGAGGATCCTATCCCATTTAAACTCTTGGCACTGCTAGTGTGTTTTGCATAACTCCCTAAATCTTAAACTACAGCATTTAGTGGAAAGAGGGAGAAACAGCTGTAAGACTCAGGAGATTTAAAAATCCAAAATCTGAATCAGTCCTTAAATCCTGATTAGCTAATATTCAGATGAAAATTTTGACTTTGCTTGTAGCAAGTATCTCCTGCTTGTTTATGTAGCAATACTGTTAAGTGAGCAAAGCAACCTGCTGCTCCATCAGGAAAAGATTCATGCTAAATCTGAAATCAAGAGCTCTTCTAGCCAAGAATTCCTGAGAATCAGACACTGCTGAATTCTTTCTAATTTTTTTAAACATGCCATGGAAGGATTGAACCTAATTCACCTCCCACCCCCAATGGGGCTAAATGAAAAGAGCCCAGAGTTCTCAGATGTTGATTCAGAATCTGAGCAGTTCCTAAGGAAGAGAAGCCAGCCCTACTATCCTTGTCCCTAATTTGGTTCCCTAGTGGCAAGAATGAGGAGCTGCCAGTTCCTAGGAGAACCACTCATTGGAGTTTATGGCTGAGGGGCCACCATTCTAGGAGAGGCCAACACCCATTTCAGGTGTCAAGGTAGAAGCAACTGAAGGACCTAGAAATGCATACATTAGGCACAGAAACTTAGCTTCCTAACCCCTGAGAAACCTTACTGTCACCTTGAGGCCAGACATCATCAGCCATCCCTAGTTGAGAAACTTAGACTTCCTGAATATGCAGTCAGCCTGAAGAATTCTCAGTCAGAAGGCAGCCAGCAGCTATCAAGTATGACATGCAGAAGGCAGTCCTACCTTGGACTGGAGGTAGGAATAGATGATAATTCTACCAGTCTACAATTCTAACTGTGCCACTAAGAGCAGCAGAGGGTGGGGAAAAGACGGAGCAAAACCTACATCTCAAAGCCAGCAAGATGGGCTTCTTGCCTCTGGAAGCAGTATTTAGTTGTCTTCCATGATTTTAAATGAACATGAGAAAAATATGGTATACAGCACTTATTATTTGCCAGACACTGTTATAAACATTTATACATTTTTATCCTCATGAGAACCTCATGAAGCTGGTGTTATTACTGGTCCCATTTTACAGATGAAGAAATTAAAGGACAAAGAAATGAGTAGTTTGCCCCTAAATCCGACAGCTGGCCAAGTACAAAACCAGGATTTGAACCTGTGTAGTCTGGGTCTAGAATCCATGCTTGTCACTACTTCTCCACATATTCCTTACTAGTTACCTACAACTGTAAGGAAGGTTTGCCTAACTTTGCAGAGTCCCCATTTGCCTACTTTTGAAATGGAATTTTAAAAATCAAAGCTATGAAACTTAGAAGGAAGGAAACTTCCTCAACTTAGTAGAGAGCATCTGTGAAAAACCTATAGCTAATATCACACCTAATGATGGAGTATTGAACACCTGTCCCCCAAAATCAGGAACAAAGTTAGGATGGCTGCTCTTGCCATTTTTATTCAACGCTGTACTTAAAGTCCTAGCCAGCGCAGTTAGACGAGAAAAAGAATAAAAGGTATCCAAATTGGAAAAGAAGAAGTAAAACTGTCTTTATTTAGATTATATGATTGTCTATGCAGAAAATCTTGTGGAACCTACAAAAAAGCTGCTAGAACTAATAAATGAGTTTAGTAAATGTATTAGTTTTCCAAGGCTGCCATAAGAAAGTACCACAGACTGGTTGGCTTAAACAGCAGAGATTTATCTTCTCGTAATTCTGGAGGCTAGAAGTCTGAGATCAAGGTGTTGTTAGGGTTGGTTTCTTCTGAGGCCTCTCCCCTTGGCTTGTAGTTGGCCACCTTCTCCTGTGTCTTCTTAACGTAGTTTTCCTTCTGCACATGTCCATGTCCTAATCTCCTCTTCTTATAAGGACACCAGTCTTGGTGGATGAGGGCCCCCCAATGACCTCATTTAACCTTTTTAAAGAGCCTATGTGATCTACAGTCACATTCTGAGGTTAGGACTTCAACATATAAATTTGGGGGGAGGGGAGGAATACAATTCAGCCCATAACAACAAGGTTACAGGATACAGGATTAATATACCAAAATCAATTGTATTTGTATCTACTAGCAATGAACAATCAGAAATCAAAATTTTAAAAATAATAATATCTTTATAATAACATCAAAAACTATGAAATACTTAGGGATGAACATAATAAAACATGTTCAAGACATGTAGAGAGAAAACTACAAAACGCTACTGGAAAAAAAAATTAAAGAAGATCTAAATAAGTGGACAAATACACCACACTCATGAATTAGAGGACTCAATATTGTTAAGATGCCAATTCTCCCAAAAATTTATCCATAGATTCAATGTAATCACAACCAATATCCCCAGAGGTTTTTATTTTTGTTTTTATTGTGTTTATTTTATTTTCTAAACTTAATAGGGAAATGCAAAGGATCTAGAATAGCCAAAACAACTTTGAAAAAGAACAAAGTGGAAAAACCAACACTATCTCATGTCTTATTATTATCAAGACTCATTATAAAACTACAGTAATCAAGACAGTATAGTATTGACATAAAGTTGGACAAATGGATCTCTATTTCTGGAATAGAGAGTCCAGAAATAAACCCACATATATATGGGCAATTGATTTTTGACACAGGTGCAGAAAGGTGGAGAAAAAAGTCTTTTGACAAATGGTGCTGTGACAATTTAATATCCATATCCAAAGAAAAGAGAACTTCAATGCATATCCTGTACTATGTACTCAAATTAACTCAAAATGGCTCATAGATCCAAAAGTAAAACCTAAAACCACAAAATTTTTCTAAGAAAACATAAGAGAAAATCTCTGGGGACTTGAGTTAGACAAATATTTCTTAGACATGACACCAGAGTTAATTGGACTACATCAAAATTTAAAACTTCTCCTCTTTAAAAAGATACTGAAAAGAATGAAAAGACAAGCCATAGACTGGGAGAAAATAAATGCAAAGCATAACGTACATAGCAGCTTTATTAGAATTAGCCAAAAATTAGAAACAACACATTCAAGAAGTGAATGGATAAAGAAATCACGGTATAGCCATTAAGATGGAATACTATTCATTTATAAAAAGAAATGGACATTGATAAACATACAACATGGATGAATAGCAAAAGAATTATGCTGAGTGAAAGAAACCAGACCAAAAAAGGAGTATCTACTGCATGTTTCCATTTATAGAATATTCTAGAAAACACAAATGAATCTATAGTAACAGAAAAGAAATTGATGGCTGCCTGGAAATGGGGCGCTGTGGGGAGGGGCAGGAGGTAGGAAAGACAAAAGGACATGAGGAAACTTTTGAAAGTGATGGGTGTGTTCAATATCTTGATTGCAAGGATGAGTTCATGAGTGTTCACATATATGAAAATTATCAAATTGTGATACAAATATGTGTAGTTTATTATATATCAATTATAACTTAACAGTTTTTGTTTTAAAAGAAAAACACAGCTATGGACAGGTACAGCCTTTGATGAGGATGTTATTGGCCTTCATCCTGGTGCCAGGCACAACGCCTGACATATAATATGCCTTCTGGATAAAATGTCAAATCATTCATTCATTTATTAACTCACATGTTTCTGTGATGTGGGCCAACTAATTTTGGAGTCGTGTCTAAGAAATATTTGTCTGTGTCCTCTTTCTGCTTCATATGTAGCTCTGTTAAATTATTTTGTGTACCGTATAATAATCTTTAATCTTCCTGTCTTTCTTTGATCTTAAAAAGATAGTGAGTTTCTCAGGGACTAGGACCCTGGTTAATTTATCTTCTTAGCCTTACATTTTAGCTCCACACTGGATGGATCTATTCCTGTTTATTTAATGTAAAAAATAGATGAATCACGAAACCCATCAAATCACTCTGCAAAAGGACCAACGAGGCAACACCATCAGGATAGCTGCCACCTCCTGCTTCCTAGACAGCAAGAAGTACTTCCCACTGCTATGCTTGGCTAGTGCCAAGGTCTCCATCAGCCTTCCCCTTCCCCTATACCTGCTGCTTGAAAACTTAGTATAAGGCTCCTAACACATCATTGGCCCAAGGCGTGTCCCTAGGGAGGTCACCAAATCCTCACCCATCCAGCACAGACCTAGGCCATGAACAAGGAAGCCCTTTGCACTGCACTTTGTCTCTTCCCTGCCCGCTGGACCCTTCTTCATTAGTTTCCCTGCCTTCCCTTTTGTCTGGGTAATGCAATAAATCATTCATTTATTCAGGTTTTGACAATTGGCTATTGTGTGTCAGGCTTATGATAGCTACTGGAGATAGGGTAGTGAAGACACAATCCCTGCCCTCCAGTCTGGGGCTAGAGCCACGAGCACATCCAGAACAAGCCGTGTCACCACCATTCAGCTGTGCCAAGGAGAGCAAGAGGGAGGCCTGGCTCAGATCGATCTGAGGCTCTAATAGACTCCTCCATTTACTATAGCTATGTGCCCTTGGGCAAGTAACTGAAACTCTCTTGGGTTTGAGATCTGTAAAATGGCAAGCACTATAATACCCACCTCTGGAGTGTTTTTATTACACTCTATTAGATAATGTACAGGTTAAGTGCTCCAAAAGATACACTTTTTAAAAGTTGGCTTTCAAGCCCCTAGCATCTCATACCAAAAAAAGATCCAAGATTTAGTGTTGCTAGAACAGAATCTGCCTTACACATAGCAGCTAATCAATAAATAATTGCTTCTATAATGAGCTTCTTTAGCACGCAACAGTCCCTCTTCCCTATGCTAGCACTGCTCTGATCTCCTTGTGGGCAGTAGCAGCAACCGTAGAGGAGCCTGTGGTCCCACTGAGCAGTTTCTTTCTGTTCCTCCTTCAGACTCTCTGAAGCCTGATAACATCTAGACAGCTACGCCATATTCAGGCACATAAAACTACATGAGGGATTCCTGTTCACAGCCCACGTGCTCTTCCAAGAGAATCTGCCTGCCCTGCTCCCTGAGTGAGGACCACTCTGAGCCATGGCTAATTAGACCAGGGTGGACAAAGGTCCCAAAGACTGCTCATCCGCAGGCTGACTAATAACCCTCATGAAAATATGAGGTGCCCAGTTGGGTTCCTTTCTTGGGACTTTGGAATCCTCCTTACAGGAACTGAGCAAAGAGATCACAAGGCCCATGCACGAGAGCTGTCAGGGAGACACCAGGAATGGGCAAATGATGTCTTGTGAGTAGTGAGGGAGTACAGATGTGTCAAGACAAGGACCCCACAAGCCATGGACAGAGACAGGCAGGGAGTTGCTGTGCTCACTGGCGGCTTTCCAAATCCCGTTTCTACGAGGCCTGGTGGGGATCTGTGTCTGCCCTTAGTTTATGTGAGAGCCTAAAGTGCTTCCTTAAAACAAACTTGCATTTACTTGTGCTGATTATAGCTTTGTTCCTTGCAACCCAAAATGCCTTTACCATAAGAAAGACCCGTCTTCAGGCCTGACTTGCTAGGCCGTTAGCAATTTCCCATTATGGAGAAGCAGACAATTTTTTTTTTGGAGATGGGCTCTTGCTTGTTGCCCAGGCTGGTCTCAAACTCCTAGCCTCTAGTGGTCCTCCTGCCTCGGCCTCCCAAAGTGCTAGGGTTATAGATGTGAGCCCTGCACCTGGCCCACCAGACAATTATTATCTGGTCAGGGTTCACCCTCCACTGGGAGAGTCAACCAGACACTTCAGAAAGAGGTGAATTTTATAGTTTGGTAAGTCAGACCAGAAAGGGTAGTTGCTGAAGAGTTACAGGCTGGTTTCTCAGAGTGCGCTGGACTTGGTGGAGGCTCCCTGACTAACTTTGGGTCTGGCTCCTTGATTTTCCCCATTAACTTGGACTCAGGCCGAGGAAACCCAAGAGAAGCTGAGATGCCAGAACACCAGTTCATTCATTTGGAGTGGTCCAGTCACCTGCCTGGGGAACTCCATTTTGTGTTTCCATAGAAAGCTGCATTGTGTCTTATTGATTCTTCTTTCCCACTCTAGCATTATTCAGGCTTGCAATTGGGACCAGTCATCCTGTCCTCTGTATGGCTCAAGAGACATGCAGACAAATTCCTTTCCTTCTCCAAGGACCTTTATTTATCTGTATGAACCATTTGTTGTCTTTCCACTCTTGTAGGTGAACATAGGAGTGCTGAGATTGGCGTTCAAGGCCTGTACAATTTCATGCAACCTACATCTCCAACTTGATTACCGATCTCTCACCTTGCAGATCCTTCTCTCTGGCTACTCTGCCTCCCTCACATGTTTTAACCTCTGTGTCTTTGCCCACATTCTTCTCTTGAACTTCTTTTCGCACCTACAGTCGTTTCAGCTCTCCATCTATCCTGCAATGTCTTCGGCACAGGACCTCTTCTCTGATGGCCCAGCCGGTGATGGCCTCCTCCTCCTCCCACACTCTAGTCCTAGCCAGATGTCTTCCTGAGCACACCTTATTATTATAACAGCTTATTCTTCATTTATTCATTCATTCATCAAACATTTACTAACACTTCCCTCACTACACACTGTTGTAATCTGCTACCTTTCACCCCCTCCTCTTGGAGGCCTATTCTCATTTGTATCTGCAGCGCCTGGTGTGAGAAGGTAATTGATAATGTTTATTGAATGGTTATTGTCTCCAACTCAGGTAAGGGCAACAGAAGAGGGGATTTCTGCTTCTCCTAAGTCCAGAGGGTATTTTGTGGTGGTCTTGGAACGGGAAAACCAAGCTGATTTAAAATATTTCTGCAGCAAAGCACAGGATACTTATAGACATACCCCATGTACATGTGCACGCTGAAACAATTATCTAGTTACAAATGCTCTTTTTTTCTTTTTTTGAGACAGAGTCTCACTCTGTTGCCCTGGCTAGAGTGCCGTGGCATCAGCTTAGCTCACAGCAACCTTAGACTCCTGGGCTCAGGTGATCCTCCTGCCTCAGCCTCCCAAGTAGCTGGGACTACAGGCATGCGCCACCATGCCCGGCTAATTTTTTCTATGTATTGTTAGTTGGCCAATTAATTTCTTTCTATTTTTAGTAGAGACAGGGTCTCGCTCTTGCTCAGGCTGGTTTCGAACTCCTGACCTTGAGCAATCCTCCTGCCTTGGCATCCCAGAGTGCTAGGATTACGGGCGTGAGCCACACAAATGCTCTTTTTTTAACCATGTGAACAACAAATTGCACAGTTGGATTGTCTCTGTTGCAAACCTGATATACTCACGGAGAACCAAAAGCTGTGGAACAGCCGTTATTTGAGCCAGTGGTCTATCTGTCTATCTACCTATCTATAAGTATATTTTTTTCCTCGTCTGTAAACAACCATGAACTGATATGAGAAAAATTGAAAAGACGTGATCCTGTTTTTCATATCTAAATATGAACTTAGCCAACTTAAACACTTATGTTGAAATGTGCTATCAAGACTTTGTTTTAAGTGAAACCAAGACGTTTGCTAGCAGTTTAACATTGACTCTATGGTTTTGCACTACGGCCCTTCTGCAGAGATCCCACTCACATGCCTGGGCCTGTTTGTAACTGAAAAGGCTGCCCTTGTTTCAAATCTCAAAGGGTGAAGAGGTGAGGCAGTCTCAGCATCCTTCTCTGGCTAAATGGATTTGTGTGACTTCTGTGGACCCTGGAGGACAAAAATAAGTGGTGAGAAAGAGCATCAGGGACATGTAAGTTATAGGAAATTCACAAAATGTTTTCTTTGAGGTTTTGACACAGTGGGCCTGTGTTTGAATGGAGAAGTCCAGGAGAGCCAGAGAGGGCCTTTGAGTCCATCCATCATTTAAGATTCTAGGAATGAGAAGGAAGTGTTAAGTTTGCATACTGGGTCTTTAAGGACAAAAGCTCAGAAAAGGTTACCATGTAATGTTCTAACGCAGAATAGACAGCTATTTCTAGCACAAAGGCAAGTTTCTTGTGCCTCCCATTTCTCCTTTCCCTACAATGAAGGAACAGCACCAGCGACAAGAGATTATATTTGTACTGCTTGCAAACCACCCCAGTCAACACTTCAGGAGTCTGCAGAGCTTCTCCTGTGTATCCATGAATGCAGCCTATTTAGCTGTTGTTTGATCCTTGTTTCGCTTTGGGTATTGTTATTAATGCCATTCATTTACTCCTCAAACCATTACTGGGTTTTCCAGGCAGGGAGAAGGGAAAGAGAAGGACATGAAGAGGGAGTGTACTTGTCTTCGGAGAACTCAAAGACTAGAAGAGGAGCCAAGCTTAAAAATAATAATTCGGTGTGATATGTGGTATAATAGCACTCACAGTACCAAGAGAGTACAGTGGTGGGGCTGGCCTTGGGTTAGGGGAGGAGATGGGAAGACTTTAGGAGCGGGTAATGTTTCAGTGGGCTGTAAAGGGTGAGTAGGAGTTTACAAGGAAAAGAAGAAGGAGAGTCTCCTACAGCATGTGCAAGTGCCCTGAGCATGGAGGAGCAGGTCTGTGGAGTGGTAAGTCCATGTGGCTGGACTGTATGGTGAGGGGGGTGTCTATAGTATGGGGAGAAGCCTGGAATAGCAGTTTGGGGACATGTGGTGAAGTTCCTTAATTACTATGCTAAATAGCTTGGTTTTTCATTAAGGATGAGAGGGAGCCACTGAGGCGTTTTAAAGGCAGAGTGACACAAATTATTATTTACTAGCATTTTAGATAGATCTCTCTGAGGCAACATGGAGGATATGTCAGAGGAGAAAGAGACAGAGGCCAGTGCAGTGGGACCAGAAACACTTACAGAGCTCCAGTGTTAGGCACTAAGACCTCAACCTCAAAGATGAACAAGACACTCAAACACCAACTGGACCTTTCCAGAACTCACACCTGAGTAAGAGCGTGTATTAGTTATCTACTGCTATAACGAATTACCAGAAACTTAGCAGCTTAAAACAACATGTATGTATTATTTCAGTGTTTCTGTGAGCTGCAATGTGGTTTTAACTGGGTCTTCTGCTTCAGGCTACACTCGAGATGTTGGCCAGGGCTGAGGTTTCATCAGAAGCTCAAGTGGGGAAGGATCGGCTTCCAAGCTGGCATGATTGTTGGTGGGATTCAGCAACGTGCTGGCTTTGACCAGAGGCTGCCCTTGGTGCTTTGCCACGTGGACCTCTTCAATGTGGCCACTTGCTTCATCAAAGCATGCAAGCTGAGAAGGCAGCAAAGAGTTTGCTCACAAGACAGCATTGTAGTCTTACATAACATAATCACAGAAGTGACATCCCATCATCTCTCTTCCTTAGAAGCAAGTTTCAGGGCCACTCACACACAGGGCCATGGACACCTGCGGGCGGGAATAAGTCCAAGGCATTTTAGAGTCTGTCTCTAGGGAGGGAGACAGATCTTAAGCTATCTCAGAATGATGAGGGAAAATAAGGAAGCGTATTCTCTGGGGGCTATGAGGTCAAAGAGGTTATCTGGACTGATTTGGTGATTACTTGTCATCTCCTCTGATTGAAAAGTAGTAGAAATGGCAACTCAGGAGAAATAGATAAATTGGAGGAAGTGAACAACCAGGCTGATTCCGATCAAAATGAAGCCTCCAGGGCTACAAACTGAGTTGGGGCAACAATGCAAAGCCCAAGGTTCCGCCCGCGTGGGAATGGTGTGTACCACCCAACCCAGGGGAATAAACCCTGGCACAGGTCCCAAATCACAGCAGGCATTTTTTAAAATATTTTTTATTACTAGGAAAATAATTAAGGAAGACAATAGAGCACCATCTATAAAGAACATGTGACCTAGAAAATGATAACTAGACAAGATGCCATTTCAGTATACAGGCAAAGGCGCATTCTCAAATGTGAAAGAGCTCAAGGAATGTAACACTCATGAGTTTTTAGGGAAAAAAATCTGCTTGTTATAAAATCTAACCTGTTAGGGGATTGAATCAAATGAAAAACTCAAGAATGGAAAGAGCATTATAAAAAGACTTAGGGAGAATATTGAATGCACTTAAATATAGAATTACTGCTAAAAACAAAGAAGAAGAATAAGAAAAAGAAAAGAGTAGAATTATGGCTCCAGAACAAAATATGCATGTTATAAACTTCAATGATATAATAATAATAATAACAATTTTCTAATGAAAATCAGGAGGCGAGCTTTGATATCTAGCCATGTGGCAGCAACTGATACTAAAATTACTTTTCTGCTTTAACCCACTATAAAAATGGGTGAAATAGATGAGACAACTGTTTTCAGGAATTTGACCACAAGTAACACAGGGCTGTGATTCTAGAGAGCAGGGAAACCCACAAATGACCCACATCCACCCCTGGGGGCACTCTCTGGGCCACAGTAAGGAGCTGAAGGAATGTGGTCTCCCTGACCTGAGGGGAAGAGCTCAGAGAAAGGGGGCGCTGCCCACGCAGCTGGAATATGTGGGACAGGGAACTGGGGGGGGGAGGAGCTTCCCCCGGGGGAAGCCTAGGAATGTGGGTGTTGGAATCACTGGGGGAGGACTGGACAGAAGGCGAGACTTGGAAGACCTTGCAGTGGGCAGTGCCGGGGGGCTGACAGCTGCCTGGAGACCCCAGAAGCTGTGCAAGGTGCAAGCTGCTGGCTTTCCCATGAGCTGGACCAATGGGCCTTGCCAAGCACCCAGGGTATCCAGACCCCAAAAAGGAAGAAACCCAAAGAGAAGCTGATGTATCTGTGGAACGCTCTGACATGAAATCGGCAACCGTCTAAAGTCTGAACTAGCAAAAGCAATATCTATTCCAAATGCAAAACCAAAATCAGGGCAAGGAGGCAAAACAGTTTCATCATTCAATAGCAAATGCACTAACATGAAGCAACATGTGCCCTAACGCCGGCCCGAAGACGATTTTGGATGTGCATTGTTAATGCGACCTGTGTCAACACAAAACGAAAGGTATCTTTCCACCTCCACAATAGTTGTCATGAAAGAAAGATCAAGATTATTGTGTAGGGCAATTAAAGCTGTTCAAACATTTCATTTTGAGAATAACTTTTAGTATTTGGGATAGTATCTTTCAATTTTTAATGACTTTTATTTTGTATGTAGTATGTATTCATCTTCTCTTCTTTTAATGTTTTCTATTATCAAATGTCTGTATCAGGTGCAGTTTATTTTTATGTTATTGAAATTTACAATCTATAAGCACATATATTTCTTCATAACAATGAATTATACATTTATTATTATATCTTTTTTTAAAACAGAAAACCTCTAAAACATAGTAACCCTACTACAGGAACACAATCCATTCTATGTTATTGTGGCCACTCATTATTATTTAAAAACACATAGTGTCCTAAAAATACAAAATAACAATAATTTTTTGAGAAATCTCAAGAATTCCTGGGAATTATGATTTGCTCCTGAATTCCAAAGATTAATAGGTCATTTTTTTTTTTTTTGCCTGATGAACATGTTCTTCAAATTCTAACTCACTTGTCCTCTCTTCTTTAAATTTTCTGTGTTTAAAACTTTCTGTATTAGCCAGGATTGATGGCTGCAAACGCCAGAAACCTGATACAACTCAGTTTGGGCAAAGGGGTACATTACTGGCTCCTGTAAATTGAAGTTGCTGGTTGTAGTTTCAGACACAAGTGGATCCAGAAGTTCAGAGAATGTCATGGCCTCTCTGTCTGTCTGTCTGTCTCTCACTTTCTCCCTCCACACCCCAGCTTTTCTTCTAACTTAGGATCAGTTTCTCTCCACCTAAGGTTAAAGATGGTCACAATGGGGGCTCCATGCATGAACTAACTACCTTTAAATCTCATGATCCCAGACAAAGAGGGGAATGCTTTTCTAATAGGTTTGGATAAAGTCCTGGGGAGCTTCCTAATTGTCCCAGTGTGAGCCTCATGCTCACCCCTGAGCTGCTTGGGTCACCTGCCCTCCTCTGGGATCAGTCCTACCTGACCGACCACCTGGAGTGGGTTCCCATGAGACAGATGGGTTCTGCAGAAGGGTGGGATGTGGTGTTGGGCATGAGGAGGTGGTGGGTGTCCACCTCACCTTCCGTTATTCTCTCCTTCCCTGAAGCATCGATACCTTCCTCATCTGCCCTCCCGTAACTTTGGTCTCTCCCTGTGTTGTACGACCTCCCACAGTGACCCCTGTGCGCACATCCATCCTCTGAGTGCTCTTCTAGGAGCTGATCTTGCTCCATTGGCGTTCCAGCGCCTAGCACATGCCTAGCATGCAGTAGGTGCCTAATAGCTAACTCTTACTGGATTAATTATGTCAGGCACTGTTCAAAGTTCTGTATGAACTGGTTCACTCTTCACAGCAACACTATGAGGTAGGTATCATTATCCCCCATTTAAACGTTTATTGACGAAATTAATGAAAATAAGTCATGGTTTAAAGAAGTCACGAGCTGAGCCCCATTATAGAATTCAAGGGCTGTCTACCATAGCTGAAAAGTCTTCCCATTGTCAAAGGGAAATATTGTCTTGTTAGTATTTCCCTGAAGGTAGCGTGTCTGACCGCATAACAAGGGTGGGATGACCTCCAACAAAGAGGCTGGGCCAGCGCCAATGACTCAGGCCAGAGCAGAGGGCAAGGCCACCAGGCACTCCCTGCCACCCCGGCTTCCCCATAACATCATAAAATGTCTGGGTTCTCCCCAAGGCCAGCAAACAAAGAACAACTGCCTTTTGGAGTAAGTAACCCTGATACTGGATGCAGCCCAAGACACACAGAAGGAATCCCTCTGGCAGATAAATCGTAGTGTTGCAAAGCAAGAGGGACCTTAACAATCATCTAAGACTGTGCTTTTGTTTCTGAGATGAGGAAACAGAGACCTGCAAAGGTTAAAGAAATTGTCCAAGGTCATGCAGCTTGTTAGTACAAAAACTAGAAACTGGAAGCAGATCCCAGGTCACTCTCTGTGTTCCCTGAGGCTTCACATATGCTGAACCTTTACTCAAATGATTCCCAGCCCCAACCTCAACGCTTGGAGGCCGCGTTAACCTAAGCAGGTGGGCTCCACGTTTTCTCTTTAGCTTCCTGTAAACACACACTGGAGAAGCTTTGGTATGGGGCTAATCTGAGGTGGGAGTCTCAGGATAGACATGTTTTCTGTTGCCTGGAAGCTTCCATGTTCAGAATGGGTCCTGACACAGGGAACTGGATGTGGTCCCGTTGGAGAGGTCCGCTGCATTTCCTCCAGAGCGGGTTGGCAAAGCGCATTGATTTCATGTTCTATTCAGCAGAACAAATACCTCTGACCCCATCAGCCTCTCAAGGGTCCTCTCCTTGCTGTGGCCATCACAGCCACCCTGCGTTTTCCTAATCCCTGTGCTCTCAGCAGCCAGCCTGCCATTTCCAATACTGTGACAGTGTTTAGCACTATTATTGGAAAGTTTCTAACTCACTGATGCTGTTGCTGTCTGCAATCTGCGGCTCCACCTGATGGAGTTATCAGAATATCTGCTAAACTGGGCTGCTGCTCCTCTGGCATGCAGACCCCCAAGTACCTTGGGTACCCTTGGTCTCCACAGGAGCTGCCCACCGAGATGTCAAGGGTCCTAGCGGGAAAGCATGACTGGAGCTCCACATACCACAGGTCTGCATATTAAGAAGTAATAAATTAAGACAATAAGCTGTTACATAAAATGCACTCTATTCTCCACCTTAATAAATTTCCACCTTTGTAACAATGAAATGTTAAGATATGCTTGAAGCTCTGACTTTTATATGACTGCAAGTCAACAAACTATCAAGACATCTGAATTTCATTATTATAGGACTGTGGTCCCCAACTCCCTGGCCAAGGACCAGTACTGGTCCGTGGCCTGTTAGCAAGTGGGCTGCACAGCAGGAGGTGAGCAGCGGGCAAGTGAGCAAAGCTTCATCTGTATTTACAGCCACTCCCCATCGCTCGCATCACCACATAAGCTCCGCCTCCTGTCAGATCAGCAGTGACATTAGATTCTCATAGGAGCACGAACCCTACTGCAAACTGCGCATGCGAGGGATCTACGTTGCGCACTCCTTATACAAATCTAATGCCTGATATAGGACATATCTGGTCTTCTATGAATGGGCTGCCAATATCTACAGGATCAACAAAATAATGACATACATAATTCACATACTAGCATATCATTTATTCCATAAAACCAATTTTGCTGGCCTTCACGTTAGCAATGTTATATTATTGTTATAAAGATGTTCACATGATTTGTTTTCCATTAACAGCAATGATCCAAATTAAATAATAAAAGCAATTGCACTCAAAGTATATAAAATCTTAATATAGTTTCACAAAAACACAAAGAAAATGTAAAAAAATTAAAATTGTATGTTTTAAAAGTTATTTTTCTTCTAAAATATTTAAATTTAAATCCATTAAAATTTAAAGCCAAGTTATAACTAATGAATATGAACATTTGAGATCAAAATTACTTAAACAAAGATGAAATTTTTTATTTACTTTATTGAAAATGTAGCTAAATCTTATGACATCTTTTTATAAAAACAAAGCTATTTACAATGTTAGCATTTCACTCTCAACTAGTTAACATAATATAAAAAATGAGTATCACTTCATGAGTTTCATCTAGATTTCTATGCTATTCATCCTCATTATTCACAGATTGTATATTAACAAATTTGCTACCTCACTAAAATTTCCTTGTAACCTCCTAATCGATCCTCAGTGCTTTGTAAGTCATTTGCAAGTATGTGCAAGAGCAGTGAAAAATTTGTCACCTTCCCCACGCATTTCTAAGCTGAGATCAAACAAGGAGACACTCTGCCTTCCTGTTTCACCTCTCATACTGTAACCACATGTCCTCTCCTTAATCTATTTAGTGCCATCTTTTTTAAAATTTGTGTGCCTTTCGTAAGTGATTACACTATTTAAAATGGGCCCCAGGCACAGTGCTAACATGCTGTGTAGTGTTGCCAAGTGCAAGAGGCTGTGAAGTGCTTTATTCATAGGGTGTGTTGGATAAACTTCATTCGGGGCTGAGTTACAGTGCTATTGGTCATGAGTTCACTGTTAATGATCAAAAATATGTATTTTATTTTTATTTGTTTTATTTTATTTTAAATTGGCATGTAATAATTATATACATTTATGGGCACAATGTGGTGTCTCAACACGTATGTATTAATACATTGTGTCATAATCAAGTCAGAGTAAATATGAACCCATCACCCCAAACATTTACCATTTCCTTGTGGTGAGAACACACAAAATACTCTCTTCTAACTATTTTGAAATATACAACACAACAATATGTATTTTAAAAGATGTCTAAACAGAAACACACAACAAGCAAGGCTACTTCAAATAGTGAGAATTGACTGTGTATGCAAATTTAAGAGAGAGGTTTAATACTGCAAACATCCCAATGCTGGCATGTGCGACCATGGCAAATACTGCACCACTGAGGCCTCTAGAACTACTCATGGGAAGCCAAAGAGGGGTAGGAAAACGGATATTTGACATTGCCTGGGAATGGTGCTTCATTGTACAAGAATGCGTTGCATTCACACTGAGGACTTGAAGTTCACTGATTTGTCTTTTATCTAAGTTCTTCCACTGCTCAAATCTTCCCACACTCCAAAAACAGTGTCCCTCTCCAGTGGTGGAAGTGATACAACCCACAAACCACAGCACTCAGGTATAGTCACTTTTTGTTTTGAAAATATAGGGCAAGAGATGTGGAGAAGCATTTCGCTGGGGCCTGAACGGTGACAGTCCACAGAGCGGAGGTTGAGGGCTGCAAGCTGCGCAGTGCGGGCAGTGAGCGCCAGAGGCCTGTGATGAAGCCTTCCGTGTGTTATTTTCGGTGCGTGTGTTTACTATGCAGGGCCCTCTAACGCACGGCCCAGGGTGGAACAGAGTGCCAAGGGTGCACCATGGCAGACCGCAGTGCACAGCCTTGAGCCCTGCCCAGGAGGCCTCCAAAGCAAATCCTCTCCCAATATTGTTCTTCCTCCCTCCTTCACCACAGACCGGCTCCATCGTCTCTGAAGTTCCAGCAGGATAGTGAAAGGTCACGTGTGCTTTTCCAGAATAGTGTGTTTGTGTTAAACTGTTATCGTAGTTCCCTTTTCATAAGAGGAAGTTTGTTTATTGTTTTGTGGAAAAGACAACATACAGTTCTCTTCAGTCATCCAGTGAATGCATGAAAAAAGCACAATATCATTATGATGATGATGATGATAAAATGTGCCTTATCTGGCATGCAAGCCTTTGCACTGCCTCTGCCCCTGATTCTAGATCAGCGTTGTTAGGCAATCTTAATTCTTTTCCGGGAGTTGCTACTTGCCATTCTATAACGTTTCCCGCATTCTTGCCTCCTTCCCCTTTTACCTTTTTATTTTCTTTCTTCGGGAGTTAGCATCCAAGACTGCCCGTTGGCAGCTACGTGACCTTGAGAAAGTCCCTCTATGCCTCCATTTCTGCATTGATAAAGAGGGAGTGGTTATGCCCAGTGCGTGGCATTGTTGGGACAGTGAATGACACCATCTCTGTGATGTGCTGAGGGCTGAGGGATCCCGGTGCTCAGTGCACATTCCTGGTCATTGTCATCATTGTGGCAAGAGATTTAAATAATCCCTCCATTCCCTGCCACCAAAAGAAGTTCGCTGATTTGGAGCCCTTCCCAGGGTAACAATACAAGGAGTCATTAAAGATTAACATTGCTCTTTTAAGATCCAGGTGGGCTCCTGGGCTGAGCGGGAAGAAACTGAAGCTGATTCTCACAGCAACGTGGGCTCATTGACCAGGAGGGCTCCTTGGGCTCCTTTTGAACTTGGAAAAGAATTCTTCTTTAAATATGGCTTTGGATAATAAAAATGAAACTTATGTAAGTATGAAAAAATGAACATGAGTCTTAATCGAATAGCTTCTCTAGATTTCAGATCTACTTCACAGGAGTGGACTACCTACCAGGAAATTCCAACAGCCTGCTCTCCGCCAGGCGGGGCAGCTCCCCTGCTCCCCTCCTGGAATGAGGGCAGCATCCTGGTGCAGCTGCGAGGCTTGCAGGGCACTGGGAGCCGGTGGCTCAGAAGTGGGCATGGGTCAGATGTGTGTTGGGGGAAGGAGGGGACTCCTGTGGTTCCCGCTCAGGGATGGGGGCAGTGAGGATGAAGATTTGGTGGGTGAAAGAGAAGGCAGGAAGCCGTGGAGAAAGGAGTAGGAACCCAAGGCAGGAGTGAGGGCAGGGATTCTCTGGAAAGATATCTGGGAACTCAGGTAACTGGCAGGCAGCTGGAGAACCAGGCTGTGGTTAAAACTTGCAGTTCAGAAGGGAATGGGTGAGTCTCAGGAGGGAACAGGACATAGAGAATTGGAGGACAAATGTTTTTGTCCGTCTGCCTGCCTGATTTTTACTAAAGATTTGTTGAGCTCCTACAACCCACCTGGAGCTCTGTTAAGCTCAAGGAATGTGTTACAGCTTCTGTGCTCAAGAAGCTTGCATTTGGAGTGCGGGGAGAAATAAACAGACACTTCTCCAAACCGTGAGGTGCACGTGATGATAAAGGTAAGCACATAGGCCATGGGAAGGGGAGAAGGGGCTCCTGTTAACCCTTGCGGATCGGGGTGAGGAGGGGAGTTCTAAACTAAAACAACAAGGTTTTCACTAACATTTTTGTTGGGTAAGACATACACAAGTCTTGCAGGATCATAGACAGTTCTCTGCCATGTGGGATTGTCCACACATTGCAGAATGTCTAACATTTTTAGCACCTGTAAACTGAATGCTAATAACTTCTCCAATCACTGTGACAACCAGAAGAACACTATACATTTCTAAAATATCCAAAGGGGCAGTAATATTTACTTACTCATACCCTTAAATTGAGAACCTTTTGTCTAGAAGAATTAAGCTTCAGGCATGCCTTGATCAGGACTTTAGATCTATTTTCATGATTTTCTGGACTCTGCCTTCCTGTGTGTGTCAGCTTCATCCTTAGCTTTCTTCATTGAGGCAAGTTGGTGGCAGCTGTTTCAGGAGAAAATCCACAAACTACAGAGGCCAGAAGAGAAAAACTCTGCCCTCATATTTCCAGCAAGATTCCTGAGATCCACCCTGACCAGGTCAAGCGAAGTCACAATCTGCCCTGATCGATAGTTTACCCAAGATATGGAATTTTTTATGGATTTTTTTTTTGGCCAACCACGGTCCAGACTGGAGCAGGAGCTAGGAGTACAGTCAGTCCTCCTGAAGCCTGTAGGATGTGTGTGAGGCCTGGATAAAAATTTGGGCATCATTAGGAAGCATTATTAGGAGGGGAAATGATGCCAGGTGGGGATCCAACAAGTGTGCACAATAGAGAATGTGGCACGTCCATGGAAAAGCTGCCTGGTATGACTGTGGTGTGGGGACAGGAGAGCCATGGGAGATGGACTCAAGGAGTAAGCAGATAATAGACCATTTAACATAATTAGTCAGGTCCCCTGTTCCTCTGCCACGTTTCCCACGTACTCACCCATCGACTGGGAGTGCTCTGACTAGGGATGGAAGCATCTGGCCCTCTGAGTGACTGGGTTTCTCATTTTGAATCGGTGACTTGGCACTCTGGTTTATACATCAGTTTTTGTGAGCCTGGATAATGTTATTTGGACCCTGAAGAAAATCAGCACCCTCACAGTGTGTGACATCAGATTCTTGAGCCTGCACTACTGAACCAAAGCTGTGACAAATCTGCCAAGTTAACCGTGGTCCTGAGAGGCCTCCACCTGGCTGGCCAGCCGGCCCTGCCTGGTGATGCTCTCCATGCTGCCACATTCCACTGACCAGCCACCTCCTATAGTGTTCTTAGCCTGATTTTTCAAGTGAAGAAACTGAGGCTCAGAGAGGTTAAATAATCATCCTGGGACACACAGCCAATAGGCCGGGGCATCAACAGTTGAACCCACGTTTGTCTGACCACAAAAGTCTCCCATTAGTATCATCTTATCTCTTCTTATATTAGCAACATCTAACAGGATAAACATTGAAATTCTGAAAGCCCTTTCTCATCAAAGCAAGAATCAACTACGTTCACACAAGCTATCGTGCTGAATCATGCCAGAACAGAGATGAACCCACGTGCTCACCCATGGCTCTGCCTTATTGTTGGAGTCTTTGTCCCCTCACTCACAGCCTTCACATGTCTTTCTCTCCTCTTTGTCCCCAGTACAATAGGAACACAATGAATCAGCAGGAAAGTGGCCTTTTCCAAAACCAAATAAGGGGCTGGGCCCTAACCACAGCAATAAACCCCGCACGGTTTTAGTGATTCAAATAAAGTGTAATCGGGTGGGGAGGGTTTCTAGGCCCTAGAAACCCTCTTTTCCTTTTCCTTTCCCAAAGGAAAAGAAAGAGAAAGGCAGCTGCCCACCTCTGTTTACTGGGAACACTCGTTCCTCCAGCCCAAACCACATCTCCTTAATAGGGAAGAAGAGCACAGCCCTATCAGGGAGTTTTTATTCTTAGGGCCGGAAAAGAGCAAAAGATGTTTCTTTGGCCTGCAATATGTCAGCTCAGACTTTTCACTTCCTTCTCTTCTCCTGCCCCGCCACTCCACCCCCCAGTCCTGGTGTTTTTGGCCTTTCACTTGCATGGAAATTTATTTCACATCTTGACACTGCTGAGATAATCCATAGCACCTTCTTAGGGCTGAGATGAACAGGAAGCTGCAGGGATGCAATCAAAATTTCCACTGTCTGGGCAGCAGAGCTTCTGCAGAATGAAATGGAGAAATCTGGACATTGCCTTGTGGGACCACAAAGTCTGAAAGGGACTCTGGTGTCTGGGGCAAGTCCTTAAAGTCACTGGAGCCCTGACCACAGCAGAGAGGTGAAGCTGTCTTGCTGCTGGGCTTGGGGAAGGAGCCTCCTTGGGCCATGGATCTGCCAGAAGCAGGGAGATAAAAAATGGTTTTCAGCTTTGAGAGTCTTCAAATTATGAAGATGGCCATCAATGGGTTTCATTCAGCACTTGCCAGTGTTTTCTCCCCTAAAAGCTTCCTAGCGTTGTTTTAAGTACCCAGGAAAGAGCTCTCGTTGCAGGTGGCTGTGACATGGATGAATGCCATTTGATGAAGACCAGCTGTTTCCAGGCCAGCCTGCCCCTGTGCTCAAGGTCCTTCATAGGTGCCCACACAAAGGCAAGGTCAGCCCCTTCCTCTCTCTTATTTGCTAATAGGGGCCCAACCCAAGAGGATACGATGGGTGGGGGGGTGTGTGCACGCGTATGGAGTAGGCGCATTGGTATCCTCCCTGAAGTCAAGTTGAAAGGTGAATCCCTATGTTGTTAGAAACTTTCTAAAAATTCTATGGCTTTATTGCCCACTGTGTGAAGCTGGGCATCTTGTCTTAAATCTACTGTTTTTTCAAGTGTCAGAGACCACTCTGTATGGGTTGAGTGTTTATTGTACACAAGCATGTGTGATTTCATCACTCTCAATGGTTTGCCCTCTCTCCCTTCACCCTTCCATACTAAGGGGTTCCTCTTCCCAAGGGCAAGTCTGTGTTCATCTGCATCCTTGAAAGTTGACTCTTCCATGCAAGAGTATGCAGGCCAGGAAAAAGATTCCAGCCAAACAGAGAAGCCCTTCTGTCTGGGAGTGGACATGAGCCTTCTCTGCTACCTGCTAAAAATAAACTGCAAGCACACAGGAGGTGGTAGATACACACAATTGATTCTCCCTTTCTTCCTGGGCGCACAGCTAGACTACCTTTCCCTGCCTCTGTTGCGGTTAGTATGGTCATGTAATAAAGTTCTTGTCAAAGAATATGAGCAGAAGTGATATGGGCACAACTTTTACTAGGCATTAAAAGAATGGACATTCCTCCTCCATGCTTTTGCTCTCTTTCCTCCATCTGAACAGTTGGAACTTGTAGCAACCAAGCTTTGTCATGCAGAGGACAACAATGTCACAGAGAAATGACTTGGAAAGAACCTTGGTCTCTGAATGACCAGGCAGAGCAGAGATTCCCACCAGCCTAGAATGCTCACCTGGAACTTACACATGAGAGAGATTGAAACATACTTGTTGTAAGCCACTGGCATTTTGGGGCCTGTTTGTGACAACAGTCTAGCCTCTGCCCTAAGTAATACACATAGAAAGCTCTGCTCCTCTTTTTCCCTGAGGATGGGGGAAGGTACAGGCACTGAACTATTGATGGCCACTGTTTGGTAGCGACTTTGGCTATTATTTTCAATGCAAAAAATAAAAAAATTAAAAATAAGCTGCCTAGTAGAAAAAAGTTGCAAAGGATTTGAAAGGGCTTTGAACCATATTTATTCATTCATTCCTTCATTCTGCAAACACTGCCCAAGCACCTCTATGTATAAGAGAGCAGTATGCTGCCTACCTTCCATACCAAACATTCTCTGCCCAAACTACACCCACCATGTCTGGGGAAGCCAGCTTCCCAGGTCTTCAGGAAGCAGGGGCCACAGAGATGAAATGTGAATTGCTGGTTAAATGCTTTGTGGTGTGGGCAATAGATGGAGAACAATGAGGATGGAGTGTTTGGGTCAAGAAAAGAATTTTCCATCTTTGGGTAGAATCTCATTCCTGCTCATACAGATTTGCAATTGCTTTCTTCCATTTATTGGCCATTAGATTTATTCCTGACACACAAATCTCCCTCCTACCCAAGACTGTGTCTTTCACTGTGGTTATTGTCAGTGATAACTGTTTAGAGGAAGCGGAGCTAGATTCGGCCAGAAGGTGTAGGGCATGTCCTCACTCTTAACAATTCCCAGCCAGGTCATTTCACTTCTAGTTTCTGGAATTCAGGTTCTTCATCTATAAAATGGGGATAATCTTTTCTGTCCTGATTGTCTCACATAGTCGTTGTAAAGCTGAGAAGCAAATATTAAATATAATTATAATGAGTTTTCTGAGTCCCACCATTTATAGCCCCAGAGGCACTTAAGTGCATTAGACACCTCCAAAAGGACAGTGACACAGCCTGACATGGTGACCCCAAATGAATCACTGCCCCCTATCTATGAGAGCCTGCCTATAAATTTCCAGATCTGCAAATATTTCCTTTTACAGAGGCCTTGATAAAAGTAAAAGGACCAGCCCAGATGCCCATCAATGGATGAACAGATAAACAAACTTTTTTATAGCTACACACTGGAATATATTTCAGCCATAAAATGGAAGTACTGATACACACTACAGTGTGGATGAATCTCGAAAGCATTGTGCTAAGTGAAAGAAGCCAGACACAAAAGGTCACACGTTGTTTGGTTCCATTTACATGAAATATTTGGAGTAGATAAATCCATAGACATAGAGACATAGCACAGACTGGGGGCTGGCTAAGGCCTGGGGGTGGGGAAAAGGGGAGAAACTGCTCAGTGGTCATGGAGTTTTACTTTGAAGTGGTGGAAATATTTGAGCACTAGATAAAGGTGGGGTTTGCATAGCATAATGAATTACTAAATGTCACTGAATTGTTACTTTAAAATGGTTAATTTTACGTTATGTGAATTTCACCTCAATAGTTTTTAAAATAAAGGTAATCAATTAAATGATAGTGTTTCACAGCGGAACCTCGGAGTGGCTGCCTGCGAACATGGTGACAAGTTATTTTCTAAGCTCCCTGAGGAGAGTCTCCTCCCTTCTCCCCACGCAGAACCCTTCAGGTGCGGCAGGTCCTCAATTAGCGTTGTTTCACTCAACGTCATTTTGTTGGAATGTTGATGAGAAAAAGCATGGATTCCCGGCTGCAGCCAATGTCTGTGTGAGGTGGCACGCTCTCCCTTGTCTGTGTGGGTTTCTCTGGGTCCTCTGGTCTGCTTTGCTCCCACCTCCCAAAGCTGAGCCCGTGGGTATATTGATGGCCTCCCCGGCCCAGCGTGGCTGGGTGTGCGCGCCGGTGTGGCGCCCTCTCCAGGGTTGGGTCCTGCCTTGTGCCCTGAGCTTCGGGGACAGGCTCCTGCCACCCGTGACCCTGACCTGGAATAAGTGTGTTGGAAAATGAATGAACGAATACAAATTATTGTCAAATAAAAATTCATCAAGCGTACGACAATCACACAAATGCGCCACGGTCAACGAAAGCGCTTCGCGAGCTGCCATGTTGGTGACTGCTTGTTTCTGAACGGGGTGGGGGCCGGGATTTTTAGGCTTTTTTTTTTTTTTTTTTGGCACCATGGACAAACCCTTTGACAGTCTAATGAAGCCTATGGACCCCCTTCTCAGAATAATATTTTTAAGTTATTAAAATAAAATACATAAGATTACAAAGGAATCTGATTCTATTGTTATGTTGTTCTATTGACAAAGCCTTTGAATCCTGTAAACCTCAAGTTCAGAATCCCTTCATTTTTTCTTTTTCTTTCTTGTTTTTTTTTTTTAAGACAGAGTGTCACTCTGTTGCCTGGGCTAGAGTGCCCTGGCGTCAGCCTAGCTCACAGCAACCTCAAACTCCTGGGCTCAAGCAATCCTCCTGCCTCAGCCTCCTGAGCAGCTGGGACTACAGGCATGTGCCACCATGCCCGGCTAATTTTTTCTATATATTTTTAGTTGGCCAATTAATTTCTTTCTATTTTTAGTAGAGACGGTTTTGCTCAGGCTGGTTTTGAACTCCTGACCTTGAGGGATCCTCCTGCCTCGGCCTCCCAGAGTGCTAGGATTACAGGTGCGAGCCACCGCCCCGCCCAGAATCCCTTCTGCCCTTCTATGGTGTAGAAAAATGGCTCAGTTACCAGTGTCTGACACTGGGATTAGGAAAGCCCTTTGGAGTGGTTTTATAAAGTGATTGTTGAAGTCCTATTTTAAGCCAAGGCCTGTGCCACAGATTATGATGAAGACAAGAGAAGTTTCGACCTCTCCTCTCAAACAGTTATTCTCTAATTCACCTAAACACTTAATAAAACAGACAATATTCAGCTTACACAGATGGTAGTCACGTAGGCCAGGTCCAATATACCAGAATTGAGGGAGTTCAAAAAAAGGAAAAGATCATGTGGCCTTGGCCTTGGAGCAAGGGAGGGAAGAAAAATACAAGATTTATTCCGAAAGGAAGGAGAGGCAGCATATTTTGGGGAAGGGAATATTTTTGTGAGAGGTGGGGATGGGATTGGCAGGAGGATCCTAAGGGGTTCTAAAGAAAATGGCTTAAGAGAAGTGGTTGGCAAAGAGAGGCTGTGGGTTTGAGTGGATTTAAAGTAGAGAATGATTATTAGTTAAATAAAGGAATGAAAAGGAGTCAAGAGATGTCTGTGTGTACGTAGGTTGGAATGAAAAATTAAGTAGAAGGATAAACATCAAATTTCTGATAGTGGTTGTTCCTGGGGAGATGGATGGGGCGGTAAAGGGATGGAGGTTTTATCTGTAATATCTTATTTCTTTAAAAACAAAAAGACGCTGGAGGCTAATGTGACAAAATGTAAACTATGAAGAATAGAATATATATGTATATTATTTATATATATGCCATTCTTTATGTTTTTTCCTCTCTATTTTTAAACATTTCACAAGTTTAAAATGGTAATCATTACTTTTAAAAGTTTAAATGCATGTTTATTCTGTTCTAGGTATGATTTAACTTATCCAATAAATCCACGCTACACACATTCTAAAGTTTTATCTTTACTTTGAAGAGGTTGAGCTCTTCATAGTCCCCTGAGACATGACGTGATGGTATGATGGTACCTTCCTACATTCTTTCCTTAGTCTGGTGTGCACTCTTGTCCCCTCCCTGCCACTGTCAAGATTCCTCTGAGGACCAGCTCATGTCCACCTCTTCCGAAACTCTTTTCCAAAACAGCCCATTTTCATTTCTCCCTCAGGGGAACTCTTATAATACCACCCATTTTAGCATAGATAATTTGACTTTGAATTTAACTTACCATTCCCATAGGAATCATTAAGCTCCTTGAAGGCATACCCTCTTATATTCGGGGATGTCAGTAAAAGCTTCTATTCTCTATTCCCGTTCCATTCCCACAGCAGACATCACTAATCAACCACAATGCTTTTTCCTGCTGAGCTTGGACATGGCCTCAGAATCCTTCTCAACAGAGCTCTGGGGCTGCAATCGCCAATTGTATAGATTGGTTGTACAGATGAAACCTCTTTCTATCCATGCCTATACTTCTTCTATCATTTCCAAAGTACCAGCGTTATTCCAGGAGAGATTCAGAAGGAATGAACATCATCCTGAAAACCCCAAAATTATAAGTACCTAAGGCAAGTCATTTTGAAGAAAGCTCATAGCTCATTTTGGTGATATGCTGATTCAACTGTTTGAAAGTGTCAAGGAAACCAGGAGACTCAGCAAAATTAGAAAAGGATAATAGTGCAAGAGTTTAACATAATCCCAAACACCTGTACACCTGACACCCATTCACTAGGAAAGCATGGCTGCCAGACTGCAGGTGAAAAGCTCAAGTCCAAAGACATTTCATCATTTCCATTAATAAGGGGAAGGACAAGCTTTCCAAAGCTCGCCAAGACCTTGGGAAAGCCTCGGGACAAGAGGAGAGATGGGTAGAGGGATGGCTCTTGGTGTACTTGAGAAATGGGGCAGCTGGGCTGGAGACCTGGGGAGTCCTCTAGGTGATGCCCTTGAAGTCCCACTCTACCCCTAAGAATTGCCAGAGTCCTGAAGAAAATACACCAACAGGCTGATCATCAAAGCCTCTTCATGATGGGATCGTGAGTGTTTTTTTCTGGCTTTGTTATGCTTTTTAAAATTCCTATAATGACCATGATCAAAAACTGGTCAAAAACTCAGGGTCAAAAACTGAAGGGGAGACAGCCATTGCAGTACATTGAGCTCCATAGAGACAGCGCCGGGGCAAGTGAGAGGCGGACAGGCACTGGGCGACTCTGTGCCTCGCTGAGGAAGAATAACTAAACATGGGCAAAGGAGATCCTAAGAAGCTGAGAGGCAAAATGTCATCATACGCATTCTTTGTGCAAACTTGCCGGGAGGAGCACAAGAAGAAGCACCCAGATGCTTCAGTCAACTTCTCAGAGTTTTCTAAGAAGTGCTCAGAGAGGTGGAAGACCATGTCTGCTAAAGAAAAAGGAAAGTTTGAAGATACGGCAAAGGCAGACAGGGCCCGTTATGAAAGAGAAATGAAAACCTATATCCCTCCTAAAGGGGAAACAAAAAGGAAGTTCAAGGATCCCAATGCACCCAAGAGGCCTCCTGCGGCCTTTTTCTTGTTCTGTTCTGAGTATCGCCCTAAAATCAAAGGAGAACATCCTGGCCTATCCATTGGTGATGTTGCAAAGAAACTGGGAGAGATGTGGAATAACACTGTTGCAGATGACAAGCAGCCTTATGAAAAGAAGGCTGCAAAGCTGAAGGAAAAGTACGAAAAGGATATTGCTGCATACCGAGCTAAAGGAAAGCCTGATGCAGCAAAAAAGGGAGTCGTCAAGGCTGAAAAAAGCAAGAAAAAGAAGCAAGAGGAGGAAGATGAAGAGGAGGAAGATGAAGAAGAAGATGATGATGATGAATAAGTTGGTTCTAGCGCAGTTTTTTTTTCTTGTCTATAAAGAAACCCCCCCTGTACACAACTCACTCCTTTTAAAGAAAAAAATTGAAATGTAAGGCTGTGTAAGATTTGTTTTTAAACTGTACAGTGTCTTTTTTTGCATAGTTAACACACTACCGAATGTGTCTTTAGCTAGCCCTGTCCTGGGGTATTTTCAGTA
>CAUYRT010007199.1:0-29245 GCA_963574885.1 Lepilemur ruficaudatus
GATTTTTAAATGTAACAAAATAAGTCAACTTGAGTGGTAATATATTTTGGGAAATCAGCTCACTATAAATTGTGACTGTAAACATTATACTGTAAATGCTTTGTAGTTTTCCCCCAATAAAAAAGAAAAAAAAAAAAAAAAGTTCATGTTGTAGCATGTATCAGCATTTCATTACTTTTAGTGGCTGAATAATATTCTATTGTACAAATACACTATATTTATCCATTCATCAGATGATAGACATTTGAGCTGTCTCTATTTTTTGGCTATTATGAATAACCAATGCTGCTATGAACATTAACATAGAAGTTTTTGTGTGAATATGTATTTTTGTTTCTCTTGGGTAAATATCTAGGAGTAGAACTCCCACACTACTATGTTTTTGAAAATGAACCTACTTAAATAAGTTTTACCTTTGTGTTACTGTTTTCCAACAGCATAATTTTAACAGAATGGTTTATTTTTACTAAGACACTGGTTTCAGACCACAATTGCTTTCTGATTCATTCAACCCATAGAAATTTTATCTCTATTGTGAAAAATAAGTTCTAAAATGAGATATCATCCATAACTAAGCATCATGGTAAAAAGACTTCCTTTAAAACATGTAGAGAAAATAAAGATTTTTCTAGAGACATCAGAGACTTGGTTTATTTGTATACTTTACTTAAAAGGGCTTTCAGAAGTTTATTAAACTATTTACTTTGAGGATGTCAATCTCTCACAGCAAGTAAGCAAAATCTGAATAAGTACAATATGAAAAATACAAATGATTTTCCTGGTAAAAATGTCCATTCCCCAAACTTGAGGGGAAAGAAAAAAGGTTGACAAATATTAAATCCCAACTAATTTCTAATTTCTACAAAAACAAAACAAAAACTTATCAAGGAAAAACTGATGACAAAGCACTTACATAAAAATGCCTGACCTTTATTAACATAAAAAGCAAAATGAATATAAAATTATTTTTACCTTTTCTTGGGTAATACTGACCCAACAGAAATGTCTGTTCAATGGAAAAAATGTGTATGAAACACCTCTTAGTTGACAAATTTCAAAAGTCAAATTACGTACCTATGTAGACTCTTTTGCTGTATCTCTGCATCAGTAACAACACAAATACATGTAGTGGTATAAGGTTGATGATAAACACATAACCACCCCAAGCGGAGACCTATGGGAAAAGAAATGCTAAGTTAAATGATGTATTTTACTTTTTTAAAATAGGTACGTTTTATTCATCATGACAATCTAAACATATAATGAATATAAAACACCAGGATTTTTAAGTTTGAGAGATGCTTAAATATGGATTTATTAGATTATAGATTATAATAAATAACCTATTTCTCATTTTTACTGATAATTAAAATAACATGATCTCACAAATCCAATATGCTTTTCTAATTTTACTAGTGAAATGTTCAAATTAAGCTAGATTTAATAGGAAAGCTGAGAGCATTATAACTTGTGAATTGGCAATAAACAGGCTGTCATGAGGACAAGAAGTTTTAGAATATAGATCGTAAATTTTGAAAAGAAAAAAAACAGCTTTTTCTTTTTTTGATGATAAATTCATTGTAAGAAAGTTCACTGAGACTAAGACCATGAATCTTAGCACTCATCAACAATTCAATTAAAAAATATTCAGATGATCTAAATATGTTTTGAAATTCTCAAATTTAAAAGTACTAGTTGGGTATAATTTTTCCCTACAACTGGATTACAAAGCAAGACCACATTTCAATGTTAGGCCTATAACATATATCAAAATAATTCAAGATGTTCTGGTCTAAATTAATAAATATTCTGAAGAGAAATGTTCATTCTCAACCAACAGAGTTTATGAATTTTGGGGTATATTGAGTAATAGGCAATAAGCTAGCTCTTGCCAAGATCAAAGTTCTTGGATGTACTCTAATGATTAAAAGCTGGAAAGAATCATCTGTATCAATAGTCACTTTAGGAGACGGTAAGTTTACATATCTATTCTAATAATGCTGCCCTTGTCTAAGTCTCAATTATTTCAGAACCTTTTTATATGGAACTGTCATCAGTTTTCAACACATGAAAGAACATCAGTTTTCTGCCTCAGTCGCATATTATTTTTTCACCAAAAACAATGTTATGCTAATGAAGCACCGGTCCTAATTGAAAGACTTCTGGCTACTTTTAACATTTAAGTCTAAATTTGAAAGAGAACAGGTTTGCTATTATATTACTCAATACAACTGCACAGAATGAGCCCCAGTCTTCAACTATTTTAAAAGGTCCATGGATAACTTGAATGCACATATTCTATACCCTTTGTTTAAAAAGAAAAAGAACAAAGTTAGCTAAAATTATCATTATTTTTTAGCAAAAGACTACTATATAGGCTATGGTGAGGAAAAGAGTGAAAGAAAAACAAAGATGTAATACTGAACACCAATCTTACAAAAATCTGTTGTAAGAATTATGTTAAATGGTTTACAGGCTAACCTATAGTATGTGACCATTATTTAGGTAATGACTACAGAACTACTAGGATTCTAGAAATTGTGCTTACTATCAATACGCTACCTTATCTACTTTGTCCACTTCAGAACAAAGAAAAACTGAAAGCAATTTGATGTTTTGAAAAATACTTGCTAGCCGGGCGTGGTGGCTCATGCCTGTAATTCTAGCACTCTGGGAGGCCAAAGCAGCCGGATCGCTCAAGGTCAGGAGTTCGAAACCAGCCTGAGCAAGAGCTAGACCCCGTCTCTACTAAAAAAAAAAAATAGAAAGAAATTAATTGGACAACTAAAAATATATAGAAAAAATTAGCCGTGCATGGTGACACATGCCTGTAGTCCCAGCTACTCAGGAGGCTGAGGAAGAAGGATTGCTTGAGCCCAGGAGTGTGAGGTTGCTGTGAGCTAGGCTGACGCCATGGCACTCTAGTACGGGCAGCGGAGTGAGACTCTGTCTCAAAAAAAAAAAAAAAAAGAAAGAAAGAAAAAAAAAGAAAAATGAAAAATACTTGCTGATCTTATGCATGATCTTTCACTGCAGAGCTTTATTTATTCTCCGGGCCACATGAAATCATTTTAAGAATTTTTCTTTATTCGCTTTAAAGAATGAAAAGAGAACACAATGGGCCAGAAGAACATTCTTTCTATAACCTTTTTTCATTCCCTCTGTCTTTTCAGTTAAATCTTTACTTGGGTTATCTTTTCTTCCAAGGGTTCTAAGTGCTCTTATTTCTCTGCTCTAAGTTGAGGTCACTAAATAGGGTAGACAACTACTGTTAAAAACTCAGGTTATTTTACCATCATTCAGGTACTAATTCCAATACATGAGAACTAATTTTTAGAATATTTAAAATTATTTGAGTTCGTTAAACAAAATCTTATTTCATCTAAACATGGTTCCATGCTCAATATTTGACAGGCAAAACTTCCTGTTCCATTTTAGTTTGCAGTGTAAGTTGGAAAATATTTACTTGTCAGAGCAATTGAAAAAATAAAGAAAAATAATATTTAAGTCTAAATGTCATTAAAAAGTTAAAATATTTTAGAATGTGTATATATGAAAAGAAAATGTTTTGTTTTACTTGCTGCAACCATTATAATTTGAGGGGTTAAGTACTAGTCCTCCTCAACAAAGTGTAAGTCTATATAGGACCTGGGGGTAAGCAGGGAAAAAGGACGGTAGGTTAATGAAAGAGAACACATGAAACAAAATCAAAATCCTACAGACTTCAAGAGAAAAGAAATAGAAAACTATAATAGCTCTGGATGAGAAAAGAGAGAGAAAGGAATTGTTCTAACTGCCAAACACCTGTTAGACTTCATGTAGTTTCAAATATGAAATCTTACCATATAGAAATATGATAAACAGCAGCACATTGTCCAAAAAACTGACCCAGTTTTTACAGATTTCACCTAAAAAACAAACAAGAGAAGTGATATAATGAAAATGTTTATAAACGATCCTGCTGAATTTAAACAGTTAAATGTATAGTAAACATGGTTACAAAAAGCCAAGTTTATTAAAAAGGAAAAAGTACTGCGGTTATTCAGATAAGCAGACCTATTTAATATACGTATTCATAACACTGAGCAGTAGTTAGACATTTTAAGAATAGCTCTGATTCTTTTGTGTTATGTAGTTTTCAGCTAAAAAAAAAATCTTAAAAAGAACCAATTATGTGTTTCCATTTTCTAAAAAGCCTCTTGCCCTCACTGATATTCAGACTCCCACTGCACACCATGCCACAGAACCACCAGCTCCCCATCACCTCCACCTGCCTACACTCTCTCTGGTGGGTAGCCTATAGCTTGTTCAGTTGCTCAAACCAGTTCCAGCCTGGCCAAACCACTAACCTTCTCTGATGTCAATAGGTTGAACCATATCCTACCCAAGGAGGTACAAACACCTTCCAAATTTACCTACTCTACCTCAGCCCCAGGATACCATATATTGAATTTCCTTCTATCTTACTCTTATAATAGTTAATACTTCTTTCTATAAAACTTCTGTTATAACCTAATGTGATTGTTTCTCTGGGTCTAACTGGACCCAGACTGCTACAATCTATTGTAAGAAAATCAAGATGTATTTTTATAACCATTAAATACTGTTCATATCCTGAAATTTCCTCAGACTCGAAATCCAACTGTATAGGCTCAGAGAGTGAGAAAAGTAAATAAAACATATTCCTCAATATTTACTAATACACAAAAAACTTTGCTAAGTTATGTTGGATACACAAATTATAACTCAGTCCTACCCCAACTGGGGAGACAGACACAAAGGCAAGAACTTCAGTCAAAACGTAATATAAGAGAGAACATATGGTGAGCACAGAAACTGAATGCCAACACGTCCTCACAGATCCTGAATGCTAAAGGCAGGAAGGCATTTCTGGCTGGGTTAAAATCACAAGAAGCTTTACTGAGGTAGAGGTATTTGAGTAGAACCTTGAGGGCAATGAGGCAGAAAAAAAGCAAGTCACTCAATCAGCTACCCACAGTGGATCCAGCAGCAGACACACAGATGCAAGTATGGGTGTGCAATTTAAAAATTGTGAGCCCACAAAAAAGCTCACTATCTAAAGGAGCAAGTAAATAATCAGCATACCACATTTCACAGAATCTATGACTATCACTTATAACACACATCCTAATTTCAGAGATGCCAAAATGCGAGGGGAAGTGTACGTCTTAGAATTGATGACTGACAGTATACACCAAGTACTATAATGGAAGTGGATATTATACACTAAGTGCTATGAAAACAGAAAAGAGAGTAACAAAATCTACCTAACAGAACAGTCAAGGTTTCAAAGAGGCAGGCCCTGAAGGATTATAAATAGGTAGAAGGGAATAAATAACCAAAGAGGAAACATCATCTGCAAAACCAGAAAACAGCACCTGAACTACTCAGAAAGAACCAAAAAGACTTTAGGAGATGATGCTCAAGAGACAGGTTGGTGTTTTATAAGTCATGTTCAAGATTTGGTCTTCATTTACAGAGGAGAAGGAGTCCTGTAAAAGAGGATTTGAAATAGGAAACACATTCAGATACGCTATTTTAAAAGATAACAAAGGTAAGCATGTAAAGAATAGACAGTCAGAATATGTCACTAGTAAAACATAAAAGTTAAGAGGCTGGTATAATAGAGCAAGTGAGTGTTGAGGTCTAAATTTAAAATGGTAGGAATGCAGATGGAAAGGAGAAGCTATGTTCAAGGGCCAAATCAACATTTTTTTGGTGAACTACTAAATTTGGAGCATAATGGAAAAAAGAAATTGAGGAGAAATCTTAGTTTTCGAGCTTGTGGTACGAGCCATCAATGGGGAGGAGGAAGGCCAACAGTTGGCCAGCATGAATAGGTGGTTTTTGAATTTAGTTTTTGACACATTGGTATTGAAATGCCTGAGGGAAATGATGTAGCAAGAACATGGGTTTGAAATTCATAAATATCTGCATTCAAAACCTATCTTTGTATGACTGGGGGACTAATTACCTAACCTTTCTGAACTTCCGGTATCTTAACCAGTAAAATATCTCCTACTTTGGAAAGATTAGGATTAAATTAAAAAAAAAAAAGGGCACAAAAAACATCATGCTCTGTGCATGGCACCCAGAAGACGGTCAAATATTACACTTCTTCTTATTATCCCCAAGACATTCTAGAGGAAATATTAAGGTGGAAATATGAGAAATTAGACTTGGGACTACCAAATAGCCACTCCCATAGAAAAGAGAAAGAAAGGTAAGACTAGAAAAATAAGTTACAGTCAGATGAAGAAGCTTTAAAACAAAGTTTTAATGAATTTATGCCAGTGTTTTCCCAAATCAAACTGTCACTATATTATGAATAAGTTTATTGTCTAAATTCTCAACTATAGGCCATAAAAAGTAAAGTTATTAAATAAAAAACAAAACTTTTTTCTCTTCCAAAACTAGGTGAAATGGAACCTTTTATCCAATGGAATATTTAAAAGAAGACTGACATAAGAGACATTTCTGGTTATAGGGGTGTGAATTCAGAGATTCTTCAGTGAGGGAGAGAGAGGGGAGAGAAAGGAACAGGAATGAAACAGGATGTAACAGTCTAAAACAACCATTTCAGGGCATTTGAAATCAATCGAATGCAGACAAATAAACTAAGAAGTGTGGTCTTCTTGACTGAGGCTGCTCCCAAAGCAGGCATGCCCCTTTTGTCACTCAGCTTGGTTGGCAAGAATGGTGGTTTAATCAGTCTAAGACTGGACAAGAAAACCAGCAGCTTTGTTGCTCAAGGAGGAGGATTTGATGAGGGCCAGGAGTTGGGAAAATAAAAAGCAACAGTTTTGCCAGCTAAAAGCAATAAACTTAGGAAAAAATGGGAGAAACCCATAACATTGCCAGTTTAAATCGATGAGATGATTCTGAAAATGAGAAAGCCACAAAAAGGCTGAGATAAGCTCTCTACTTATCTCTGCTGAGAAACTACACACATGCATAGGGAACACTTGAGAGAACTAGCTAAAAGAAAAGGCCAAGGGAGACTTAAGGGCCCAAGGTGTTTGAACACAAACTCTGCCCAAATTTCTGGCTGATATATAATCTATGCAGACATAGGGGTGATCTGTAGTAAGTCAAGTTAAAATATAAGAACTAAAAATAACTGAGCAGATATATTAATGGATACACACCACAGGGAGAGATACATTCTGCAGTTTTAGTCCAGGAAAGTTACTAAAACAAACCAACAAATTTCAGAAAAATGAAACAGAATCTAGAGTTATTATATTATCTGAAATGCCCAGTATTAACCAAAAATTACAATACATGCAAAGAAACAGGAAGGCATAACCCGTATTTGGAGGGGGGAGGGGAAGCAGTCAATAGAAGCTAACTAATGTGGGATTTAGAAGACAAAAACTCGAAAGCAGCTATTATAAACATGTTCAAAGAATTAAAGGATACTACATTCATAAAATGAAAGAAAAAAATGATATAATAGGGAATTTCAGTAAGGAAATAGAATATATAAATTCTCATATACATGTAAGAAATAAGAATTAACTAGAAATTTTAGAGTTGAAAGCATAACAAATGAAATGAAAAATTCACTAAGCTTAGCAAATTTGCAACGGCAACAGAAACAGCAAATTTGCGATGAACACAAAGACAGGCAAATAGAAATTATCCAACCCAAAAAACACAGATAAAATAGAAGTCCAAAAAGGAGAGGCTATAAACATAGAGACAGAATATTTTAAAATTATAACTTCCCAAATTTTATGATAAACAATCATCTACAGATTCATGAAACGCAACAAACCACTAAATATAATTAACACAAAAAGAACCACACCTAGACAAAACTGTAGTTAAAGAGCTGACAGATAAGATAAAGAGAAAAAGCTGAAAAAAGAAAGAAAAAGGCTGGGTGCGGTGGCTCACGCCTGTAATCCTAGCACTCTGGGAGGCCAAGGTGGGCTGATTGCTCAAAGTCAGGAGTTTGAAAACAGCCTGAACAAGAGCAAGACCCCGTCTCTACTAAAAATAGTAAGAAATTAGTTGGACAACTAAAAAAGTATAGAAAAAATTAGCAGGGCATGGTGGCACATGCCTGTAGTCCCAGCTACTTGGGAGGCTCAGGCAGAAGGATTGCTTGAGCCCAGGAGTGTGAGGTTGCTGTGAGCTAGGCTGACGCCATGGCACTCACTCTAGCCTGGGCAACAGAGTGAGACTCTGTCTCAAAAAAAAAAAAAAAAAAAAAGAGACAGAAAGAAAAGAAGGAAAAGAAGGAAAAGAAAGAAAAGAAAAAAAAGAAAAGGAAAGAAAGGAAGGAAAGGAAAGGAAAAGGGAGGAAGGGAGGGAAGGAGGGAGGGAGGGAGGGAAGGAAGGAAGGAAGGAAGGAAGGAAGGAAGGAAGGAAGGAAGGAAGGAAGGAAGGAAGGAAGGAAGACCCACAGGGAAATAACAATATGATTAATAGCTGAGTTCTCATCAGAAAAAAAAAACTGACAGAAGGCAGTGGATAACATGCTCAAAGAATAGAAATTATCAACCCAAATGGAAGGAAGGCATTGCAAATAAACTAACAGAGAAACATAACCTATCTAACAAAAAAGAGTAAACTCACAGCATATAATTGCCCCTTTGAAGTATCAACCCAAATGGAAGGAAGGCACTGCAAATAAACTAACAGAGAAACATAACCTATCTAACAAAAAGAGTAAACTCACAACATATAATTGCCCCTTTGAAGGGAAAGATCACAACACAACTACAAGTGCCCCTTGTTTGATTAACCACCTGTGTGGCTTAACTTATTCACTCTAAAAGTTTTGTTTTCACAGCACTTGAAATAACTGAGTAGATAAAAGGAGTTGGGAGATGCTTCCCCAGTTCTCCCCAGACCACATTCCAAGGACTCTTGATAAGCCAGCCTCACACAGGGGGGAAAAAAAGGAAAAACAGACCCAGTTATTTCACAGCCCTTTTCTGCTATCAGCTGACAGCAATCACTTTTTTTTCCCCTTTCTCTTTGTCCCAATGAAAGCCCCAAACCCCTTATCCTCCCTGCCAGCACTTCTTTCTTTCTCTTTGTCCCTTCTCACCTTTGGGAGATAAAATAAACTTTCCTTCTTTAAAACTATTCTAATCTTTGCACTGAGAATTCTTTCTCAGCCCACATTACAAGCTCTCACCCTAACATCAAACTCTTAATACATCCCTATAAAACTATCCTTCAAAAATGAAGGCAGACAAGGATTCTGAGAAGATGATGGACTCAGAAGCACAAGAAATCTGCTTCCCACCCACCTAGACAACTGCATTGGCAGAATTTGGAACTTTGGAGTCTATGGAAGGCTTGCAACTTCCAAGGGAGGGTTTAGGCAGTAAACTGAGGTTAATTTCAGTTAATTTCAGCTCTTAGTACAGTAGCACCTACCCATTTCCCATCCCTCAACCCTGTAGCAGGCAGCTGTGCACCTGTTCCTGGAGAATTCTGCACACAGCTTGTAGGAGCCAGGGTATACAAAAAGAACACTGTCCTCCAAGTATTGGATTTCTGTGCTCTGAACACTGATTGTCTGCGAACAGCACAAAGAGGCCAGAGGCCATTGTTGCTGCCCTCCCCCCATTGTTGCAAGCCACTTCCCCTCTGGCTAAAAGTGACTTACAGGAGATTTAAAGGGCTGGCACTTTTTTCCTCTCCATTATTCTGTTTGTCTGTCTTTGGAAACCAGATGTTAAAGACTATGACATTTAAAAGCAATCCTATATATGGGGAAATATATGGGGGAAACTAGAAAGTCACTGTGCATGCCTAGGGGAAGGTGCAGGCTTTTACTAATGGTCAATAAGCACATGAAAAGAGGCTCAACATCACTAATAACTTAGGGAAATACAAATCAAAACCACCAGATACCATCTCACGCCCATTAGGATGGCTACTATTAAAATAAAACAACATCAACAACACTACAGAAAATAACAAGTGTTGGCAAGGACTTGGAGAAATTAAAACCCTTGTGCAATGTTGATGGGAATATAAAATGGTATAGCTGTTACAGAAAACAGTATGGCACTACCTCAAAAATTTAAAAACAGAATTAACCTATGATCCAGCAATTCCACTTCAAGTTATATATTCAGAAAAATTGAAAGCAAGGTCTTAAAGAGATATTTGTACAATCACTTTCAAAGCAGCTAAAACATGAAAGTGTCCATCTACAGATGAATTAATAAACTAAATGTCTTTAATATATAAATACAATGGAATATTATTCTGCCTAAAAAAATTCTGACAACATGGATAAACCTTGAGGACATTATGCTAACTGAAATATGCCAGTTACACAAAATAAATGCTATATGATTCCATTTTTGTGAGGTACTTAGAGTAGTGCACATCATAAGGACAGAAAGTAGAATGGTGGTTTTCAGGGGCTTTGGGGAAGTTGAAAAGGGGAGTTATTATTTAATGGGGACAGAGTTTCAGGTCTTCAAGATAAAGCTGGAGATGGATGGTGGTGATGGTTGTGCAACAATATTAATGTACTTAATGACAGTGAACTGTGTACCTAAAAATGGTTAAACCAGGGGTATGGGGAACCTTTTCATGTTGGAGGGCTGCATTAATTTAGCTGTAATCAAGTAAGGCTGCATTCAAGAAACTTCAATTAGCTGTACTTAATAATGGACAATATTTTGTAAAAATCTAACCACTATGTACTTAATAACTTCAAAAAATAAAAAATTATTTGTTAATTTTAAAGTTAACTAACCTTTTAATGACTATTGTGTCTGCTTTTTGTTGGAAAGCATTTGAATATTTGGTTACAGGATGGAGGTCCCCAACCCCCAGGCTTCAGACCAGTACCAGGACCATGGCCCCCAGGAACTGGGCCCACAGCAGGAGGTGAGTGGCCCGCCAGCCAGCAAAGCTTCATCTGTATTTACAGCTGCTCCCTGCTCCCCATCTTTCGCATCACTGCATAAGCTCTGCCTCTTGTTAGATTAGCAACATTAGATTCTCACAGGAGCACAAACCCTATTGTAAACTGCATATGAGGGATCTAAGTTGCGTGCTCCTTATGAGAATCTAATGCCTGATGATCTGAGGTGGAGCTGAGGTAGTGATGCTAGCACTGGGGTGCAGTTGCAAATACAGATTATCATTAGCAGAGAGGTTTGACTGTACAATAAATGTAAAGTGCTTGAATCATGTCAAAACCATCCTCCCCAACCCTGTCCATGAAAAATTGTCTTCCATGAAACTGGTCCCCAGTGCCAAAAAGATTAGGGACTTCTACTCTACACAAGTATTAGTCTTTTGTGACCTTACTGGTGTCTTGATTTTGGTTAAGTTGGAGAATGCAGATTCACAGCAATATGTGGTTGAAAAGCAAGAAAGCATTTTTTTGGGGGGAATGTTGCCATAGCATGCATATTCTACTGCATTTTTCCATATTTCAATTGAATCTTTCTTAGCATCAATGACTTCAAAATGTCATCTACTGAGAGGTCAATCAATTCCAACTGTAGTTCTTTAGGTGCCTTGGTGATATCAACGAGGTGAGGCTGAAATGCTAATTTGAGTTTGATGTCAAGATTCTCAAAGTCAGTGAACCTTTCATTGTATTCTCCAATTAATAGGTCTATAATAGCTGTATATTCTTCAAATTATTCACATATATCATCCTGCTCATCAGTGACCTTTGCTAACTGGGGAAAATGTTCATCTGAAATTTCCTTCTGAAGAAGTGTTTTGAAAAAAGACAGTTTTCGAAATGATTGAATTTTTTGCCACATATGATATATAGACTTAGTTTTACCTTGCAGAGAAACATTCAAGTCATTTTGACTTGACATATCACACAGAAATGCTGCATTCCTACAGAAATCTTCTTTCAAAAATTCACATTGCTGATTCTGTTCTTCATAAAATTTAACTATCTGTTTTCACAGAAATAAAATTTTGGCTAATACCTGTCCCTGCAATAGCCAATGCACTTTAGAATGATATAGCAAATCCACACTGAATACCTACCTCATCACCCAATTTTAGCATGTTACCAAGCTGATGATGCCATGATGCATTTGCCCAAATACAGTTAGCAATACTTATAACTTTTTGCAAAGTGTTACTTAAAACAGTAGCTTTAGCATACAGAATTTACTGATGAAAGATACAATGAAAAGAAATGAGAGCATTTGGAGGTGTTAATACTTTTTTATCTGTGCAATAAACCCTTCATGTTCTCCTGTCAGGGAAGGTGAACTGTCTTGTACATAGACTCATTAAATTTACCAAATTCAGTCCAACTTCAAGACATTTATCTCAAAAGTTGTTAAAGATATATCTATTCCCCATGTTCTGTTTGCAAGAGTGCCCAAAGTGAATAACTCTTTAGAGCAAAGAAAATCTTCTGTTATGACCTAAATGAAGCATAAAACCTGCGCTGAGTCAGTAGTATCAGCTGATTCATCCTAAGCGATTGAATACTATATATTTGCCTTTTGAAGTATATTGCATGAAGTTATTCTGTTAAATTGAAGGCTAATTCATGCTGCCGATCAGTTATGGTTCTCCTTGAAAGAGGCAGTATGTTAATGTACTTTAATGTATGCAACAATGCATTCTTTCACAATTTCTACATCACTGAACAGCTTCCCTTTTTCCCCCAGGTATATAAGTTGCGTCAGTGGCATTATTTCCAGGTCTTATTGCTGCTTAAAAGAGTTGTCTTTGCTTTTGCTTTTCATCTTTTAATTTCTGCAATACAACCTTTTGCACCTCTCCCTCTAATTTAAAATATTTGTAGTCTTTATGAGTGCTATAACACAGATGAGCAATAAATTTCTTTAATGTTGATATTGCGGTATCACAAAGCAAGCAAATCACCTTATCTGTAGCAGAAACAAGATAATACTGCAATTCCCAATCCTCATTTAAAATCCTCATTCCTTCAGTGTTCTCTTGGTCTTCTTTGCTATAATGGGCTATTAGGCAGACAGAATTAAAAAATACTGTCAAGCTGTGCAACTATTCACAAATTCCACTTCAAACAGAAACACAGTGCACCACTATCAAAAGCTGATAACAGACTGGCGTACTCCACCCCCATAAACTCTCATCAATCAGCCTCCTACGGTAGTGGCGCCAGTCAGGTGGAGTAACTTAGAACTAAATAATGAAGTAAGAGAACTAAATCAGCCGTCAGTTTAGCCTTTATGATTCAATAATGTTCTAATTGTGCTGGTCAATCTGGGAGGACTATTTCATTGAAACTTATTTTATTCTTCGGTATTTTAAATATGTTCATTTTAAAAATAAAATAAAAATATAAAAGACGAACAAACGTATTCATAAAACGATTTGTTCTCTAAAAACTGAATTCAGTCAAAAGGCAGGCTGCACTTAAGGACCTAGAAGGCCACTGGTTCCCCACCTTTGGATTAAACCATAAAGTTTATGTTACGTGTATTTTATCGTAGTTTCAAAAAAAAAATGGGAGAGAAAATGAAGGTAAAATTGAGAGATTCCATTACTAGCAGATTTTTCCTAGAAGAAATACTAAAGGAACTCCTTCAAGCTGAAAAGAAATGATACCCCATGGAAACTCAGACCCAAAGGAAAGACTAATGAGCACTGAAGATGGTAAATATGGAGCACATAGATGACCATCTTTTTTTTCCTCTTAATTTCTATAGTGAGTATAAATTATATAAACATAATTATCTGTATTGTTAGGCAAATAATATACATAATTATATATCACAATAATAACACAGGAGAAGAGAAAAAAATGAAGCTATGTTGGAATAAAGCTATGTTTTACCAGAATTATGTTAGTGTTATATAAACCTGAAGCAGATTGTAAAAGTTAAAGATGTATAATGTATTCTCTACATCAAGCACTATAAATAAACAGCAATAATAGCTAAATGATCAGAGGAATTAAAACAGTATGTTATACTTAAGAATATATTTTAACATAGAAAACAGTAAGTGGCAGATGCAAATCAAATCATATGAAAAACTGCTTTAAATGTGAATGTATTAAAAACTCCAGTCAAAAGGCAGAGATGATCGGGCTAAATAAAAAAGCAAAATCCAGCCATAAGCAATCTATAAAACTTTTAGATTCAGAGAAACACAGCTTGATTTTAAAGGATGGAAAAAGATAAGCCATGCAAACAAGAATCATTTAACACAGAGTAGCAAATCAGTACAAGAAAAAAGCAAATTTTAAGACAACAAATGTTTCTAGAGACAAAGGATTATTATTTCACTATAACAAAAGGGTCAATATACCAGAAAAATATAAAAATTTTAAATGTACAGGCACCTAACACAGATCCTTAAAATACATGAAGCAGGAACAGAACCGAAAAGAATCAGATAATTTAATTATGGTTGGAGATTTCAATAATTGCCTGTTAGTAAGTGATAGACCTTGAAAGAAAAACAGTAAGTATACAAAAGATTTGAACATTATCAGCAAACTTTACCTGACCATTAATTTAGACTATTCAATCTCAGACAGAATACACATTCTTTTCAAGCACACATGATCACTCTCTAGAATAGATCACATGCTAGACACCATAGTCCAACATCTTTTGTGAACAGTCAAGATGGTAAATATTTAGGCTTGGGGGCCATATTTGTCTCAACTACTCAATTCTACCATTACAGTACAAAAGCAGCCACAGAAATATGTAAATAAATGGCCATGACTGTATTCCAGTAAAAATTTATTAAATAAAGCAAGGTGGCTTTCCTATAGGCCATAATTTGCTAGACCATAGAACAAGTCTCGATATCCCCAAAAAGACTGAAATCATACAAAGTATGCTTTTCAACAGGAGGATTTGAAATCAACAAGAAAAAGTATGCTATGAAACCTCCAAGTATTTGGAAACTAAACAATGCAATTCTAAAGAACCCATGTGTTGAAGAAGAAATCATGAATTCCAAAAAGTCTTGAATTACATCACTATGAAAACATCACATATTAAAATAGACAGAATATAGCTAAAGCAGTGAATACAGTATAGTTTTAAATGGTTATATTAGGAAAGTAGAAATAGATAATATAATTTAAGCTTCAACCTCAAGAAGCTGGAAACAAAATGCAAGGTAAAAGAAAGGAAATAATAAAGATCAAGAAATCAATGCAATTAAAAATATAGAAAGAAAATCAATAAAACCAAAAGTTGGATAAACTTCAGCTAGACTGATCAAGAAAAGAGAGAAGATACAAATTACCATACCAGAAATAAAACAAGTGACATTACTACAGACTGTATATAAAAGAATTGTAAAGGACTATCATGAACAACATGAGTTTACAAATTAGACCATTTAGATGAAACGGGAAATTTTCAAAAAAGCTACACATTACCAAATTACGCATGAAGAAATAAAAAAATCAGAATAGCACTATGTCATTAAAACTGAATTAGTAATTAAAAATCTTCTTAGGTCCAGATAGCTTCAATGGTGAATACTTCAGGAAGAAACAATACCAATCCTATAAAAATCCCCTCAGAAAACAGAGGAGGAAACATTACCCTAACCAATTTTAGGAGCCCAGTATAATAACCCTGACTCCAAAGCCAGACAAAGACATCACAAGAAAAGAAGACTACAGGCTAATATCCCTCATCAATATAGATGCAAAAACCCTTAATAAAATATAATACAAATCCAGCAATGCGAAAAAAAGATTATATATCATGAACAAATGAGATTTACCTCATGAATAAAAAGTTGTTCCAATATCTTAAATAAATTATTCAATGGTTCCCTACTAGAGTTGACTTTGACCCCCCAGGGAACATTTGGCAATGTCTAGTGACATTTTTGGTTGTCTCACTGAGGGACAGGGAGAGTGCTAATGGCATCTATCATATAGAGGCAAGGGATGCTGCTGAATACACAAGACATCACACACAACAAAGAATTACCTGGCCCCAAATGTCAACTGTGCTGAGGTTGAGAAAACTTGAATTAATGTAACAAAGGATAAAACCATGTGATCACCTCAACGAACACAGGAAAAGCATTTGACAAAATCTAACACCCATTAATTATAAAAACTCTCAAATTGAAAATGGAAGAAAACTTCCTTAAGCTATGATAAAAGACATCTACCAAAAAAACATCATCATACTTAATGGTAAAAGCCTGAAATACTTTCCACTTAAAATCAGAACAAGGAAAGGATGGATGTCCATTCTCATCACTTCTATTCAACACTGTATTAGAGGTTCTAATCAGTGCAATCAGGCAAGGGGGAAAAAGTATACAGATTGGAAAGGAAGCAGCAAAACTCTTTTTTGGCAGATAATACGATCTTATGTATAAAAAAATCCTAAGAAATCTAAAAATAAAACAAAAACAAAAAGCAAATTTTAACAAGCAAGTTTAAGTTAACAGGGCACATGATCAATATATGAAAATCTATAGTACTTCCCAATTTCAAATTGTCCTATGAAGCCATAGTAATCAAGACAGCATGCTAGTGAGATAAGTAAAGACATCTATATCAACGTGAAAGAGTCCAGAAAAACACTCATAGTTATGCTTTCCCCCTAAGATGAGGATAGGGCAAGGAAGTCCTCTCACGACCCCTAGCCACATTGTATTGGAAGTCCTAGCAAATGCAGCAAGTCAAAACACAAGACAAGAAAAGGTATATAGACTGGGAAGGAAAAAATAAAACTGACTTTTTTATCCACAGATGACTTAAGTGTCTATGTAGAAAAGTCCCAAAGAATCATACAAAAAACTATTGGAACTCGTAAGTCATTACAGGCAACACTACAGGATACATGATTAATGCAGAAAAAGTTAATTTTGTTGCTATATGCTGGCAATGAACAACTAAAATTTAAAATTAAAAACATAATACCATTTAGCACATAGTACACATTAGCACACACAAAAATGAATTACTTAGGTATAAATCTAACAAAGTACGTAGACAATCTCTATTATTAAGATATCCTTCCTTCCCAACTTGATCTGTTAATTCAATGCAATCACAATCAAAATCTAAATTGGAATAAAAGCTAAAATCACAGTGGTAACCTAGACATGGCGTAAAAACTACATTCCAATGCAATTTACAAACAGCTTGCCTTCTCTGTAATGGGCAAATTCAGGGAAAATTAAGTGAATTAGGTGACTGGTTTAAACAGATATCTTCTGAAAGAATTTTTAAAATGGATTGGGCTAGGGAACTAACTTTACACAATTCTCACAAATTATGAGGCCCTCTCTTTCCAGAACAAGGTAACATTTCTTAATTGACTTAAGAGAAATAAATGTTTTTGAGACAAATATTTTAAGGGTAAAACTTAATTATATTATCTAGATTATAGTGAAGCACCTACTACTCACACAAAAAGTCCACTTTGTTGCTCGGGTTAGAGTGCCGTGGCATCAACCTAGCTCACAGCAACCTCAAACTCCTGGGCTCAAGCAATTCTTCTGCCTCAGCCTCCCGAGTAGCTGGGACTATAGGCATGCACCAACATGCCCGGCTAATTTTTTCCATATATTTTTAGTTGGTCAATAAATTTCTTTCTATTTTTAGTAGAGTCTGGGTCTCACTCTTGCTCAGGCTGGTTTCGAACTCCTGACCTTGAGCGATCCTCCTGCCTTGGCCTCCCAGAATGTTAGGATTACAGGCGTGAGCCACTGCGCCCGGCCAGGTGACTAATTATTAAACAGAGTAGATACACAACACTTCTATTATCTCACAGGTTCTATTGGAAAGCACTGCTTTAGACCTATAAACATGGGCCACCTTTATTCTGGTTCACTGTACTAGAAGATCAACTCAATTCCACTTGTGCTCAGGACGTGAAAAGCTGCAAGAGAATGTCATTTTCACCCCAACAATGAAGGAAAAAAAGCCCTAGATAATCTACAAAACAGTAAATTCTCTTAAGCTTATCAGAGAGCTAAAATCACAAGGCAAATAAATAAGGAAGTATTAAATAGCTAAGGATCCTAGACACAAAAAGAGTTCACGCTCATAAGCTCTTTTCCACAGGCTCCTACCAGGGTTGTCATGAGAAAGATTTGAAGGAGGGTGGCAGCTCAGTGTCTTTGGTGACACGGTCAATCAGAGGGGAAATCAGAAAATATCTGAACTAAAGAAAGTGAAAACAGAGCATATCAAAATTTGTGGAATTAGTACATAAAAATTTGTACCCAGATGTTTGTGCATTTGTTCAAAGGGTAAAAAAGACTGTACACAAATGTTCATATAAGCATTATCCATCATAGTCAAAAAGTGGAAATAACTCAAATGTTTATCAACTGAAGAATGAACAAATACAATGTGATAACCATGCAATGGAACATTATTCAGCCATAAAAAGAAACGAAGTATCGAGATATACTACCATCATGGATGAACCTTGAAAATACTATGTTAAGTGAAAGAGGCCGAATATAAAAGTTCACATTATTATATGATTCCATTTATATGGAATTCCAGGATACGTAAATTCAGAAGTATAGAGATTACTGGTTGCTAAGGGCTGGGGGAATGTGGAACATGGTAAAGGATTTTCAGGCAATAAATACGTTCTATGCACTGAAGGCCGACTTTAACTGTAGTAAAATTATACTCGTACCCCATATATACCAATTTTTTAAAAACTAAATAAAAGTTCTGTAATTGGACTGTGATAATGGTGGTAACAAGTTGGTGAATACACTAAAAGCCACTGAATTCTACACCTTAAAATGGCAAATTTTATGCAAATTATTTTTCAATGGAAAATTTGTAAGGTGCAGCTAAAGTAGAGCTTAGAGGGAAATTTATAGCTTTAAATGTTTATAACAGAAGATCTCAAATTATTAACCTGATAATCCAGAAACATTAAAGCAAAAACTAAGAGAAATCAAAGAAGGCCTAAATAAGTAGAAAGAGGTATCACATTCACGGGTAAAGTAACAATTCTCCCCAAACTGACCTACAGAGTCAATCAATATCTCCAGTAGGCTTTTCATCTTTCTTTTCTTTTTTTTTTTTAAGAAGTTAATAATGTGACTCTAAAATTTACAGGAAGCAAAGGACTAAGAGGAGCCAAAACAATTATGAAAAAGAGGAACAGAGCTGGATTATTCATGCTACCTGCTTTCAACAGAAGAGTCCCCAAAAGACTCATATGTATATAACCTATTTTGACAAGGCTTACCAAGGTAGGTAATTCAATGGAGAAAGAATAATCTTTTCAACACATGATGTTGGAACTGGATATCCAAATCCAACAAAAAAGAACCTGAACCCCCATTTTGTACCATAGACCATTATCAATTCCAAAAGACCAGAAACCTGAATGTAAAACCTAAAATTATCCAATTTCTAGATGTAAACATATGAGAAAATCTTCATAACCTTGAGGTAGGCAAAGATTTGGTAGATAAGACACCAGACCAGGTGTGGTGGCTCACTTGAAGCCAAGAGTTCAAGACCAGCCGAAGCAAGAGTGAGTCCGTATCTTTATAAAAAACAGAAAAATTAGCCAGGCCTGGTGGGACACACCTATAGTCCCAGCTACTCAGGAGGCTGAGGCAGGAGGATCACCTGAGCCCAGGAATTTGAGGTTGCAGTGAGCTATGATGACTCTACTGCACAGTAACCTGGACAACAAAGCAACACTCTGTCTCAAAAACAAACAAACAAAAAAGATGCCAAAAGCAAGACAGAAAAGAAAACTTTAAAACCTGATAAATTAAACTTTCATCAAAATTCAACATTTCTGCTCTTCGAAAGATACCTTTTTTTTTAAAAGCAAGCCACAGGCTAGAGAAAACATTGGCAAAACACTGATGTAAGACTTATTTCCAGGATGTATAAAGAACACTTACACCTCAATAGTATGAAAACAAACAACTCAACTATTAATAAAACATGGGCAAAAGATATGAACAGATTATTTCAAAGAATAGGGATGACAAACATATGAAAACATGCCCATTAGTCACTGGGGAAAAGCAAATGAAAGCCATGAAATACTACTAGCTATCTACAAGAATAGCTAAAGTTTAAAAATCTGACCAAAGCACGTGACAGTGAAATAGAGTAAATACAACTGTCATGCATTAGGTGGAGGGAATGCAAAAATGAACAGTCACTTTGGAAAACTTTTCAGCAGCTTTTCATAAAGTTAAACATATACTCATTACACAAACCAATAAACCATGCCCAGGCATTTACCCAAAGGGAATAAAAATATATGCCCACACAAAGACCCATATGTAAACATTTATAGCCACTTTACTGATAACTGCCAAAAAATGGAAAGCAAACTGTAGTACATCCATACAATGGAAGATGACTCTTTAAACAATAAAGAGTGACAAACTACTAAAACATGCAATTCCATAGATGACACTCCCAAAAATATCATGCTAAGTGAAGAAAGCAAGCACAAAGGGTTACTCCTACTTCCTGTTTCTAGTCATATGACATTATGGAAAAGAAATTCCCCAAACTATACAGATATATAGAGAGAAATCAGATCAGTGGATGCCAGAAATATGGGGTAGGGAAAAGAAATGGTTCATTACAAAGGCATAGAAGGAAACCTAAAACCAAACCAAACCAAACCTGTAATAGGCAATATGATAAACACTGTTTCATGTACTATTTTATCTACATTAGTTAAGTACTTTTCTAAATCCTGGGCTCTGGTGTTAGTAAATAATAATAGAAGTAATAATGACAAACAAGTACTCATCTCTTAATATATTCCACAATGCTCTATACATGTATTAAGCTGTATATACTATTACTTCTACTTTATAGTTGATGAAATTGGCATAGGGCTGGGGTTTAAAATAAGCCCAGTGATAGAGCTGGAAATCAAGCGAAGAGGAAACTAAACCATGGCAGTTTGGCTACAGATTGTATTCACTGGATCATGATGAAAAAAGATTATATTAATATATCTACGTAGAACACAAATCCAAAAGCGTATCCAAAAATGTCTTTGTCAATGCAAGCTTTTAACAGCAACAGTGCCACAAAAAACAATAATGCTGTGACACAGAATGTGTTATCTTTTAAATTTTAAAAACATACACCTTGCAAAAGAGTTGGTTAAAAAATAAAAATACCAGATGAGGGATTAGCAGGCAATTTAACATTTATATTTTAGAGATTACAAAATATTTTTACCTTCATAATTTCATTCGGGCTACAAAACAACTTTTCAGGGTAGTTAGGGCTATAATTATTTTCATTTTTAATTGGTAATAACAAACTTTAAATAAACATCTATTATAACTGTAGGCAAAACATTTTCTATGTTTTACTTATGAGGAAACTGAGATTCTAAAGTGTCCAACTTGCCAAGAGTCAGAGAGTGACTTTTTATGCCAGAATTCAAACACAAGTCTTCAAATACTGGAGCTGTTACCACATTAAATCTATTTTAAATATTTTACTTTTAAAAAGAAGACAAAGGAAAAACTCTCACCCGGTTGTTGAATAAGAATGCTTTATCGTGCTGTCTCTCTATAATCCTTCAAAGCAATATGATATCCACAATTTCTCCTACTAGATTATCAATTTCATTTAACTCTGTATAATCAACATATAAAACAGCATCTGCTCCATACTGTGCTCTAAAAATATGTTAAATTAATAAACAATATTATACCAGTTCAGTTCAAAAAACAAAGATGTAATGAAGAAGCTGATCCTACAATTCATATGAAAATGCAAGGGACCCCAAATAGCCAAAACAATCTTAAAAAGGAATAAAGTTGGAAGACTTACACTTCCAGATTTCAAAATGCACTACAAAGCTATAGTAACCAAAACTATGTAGTACTGGCATAAAGACTCACATACAGATAGCAATGGAATAAAATAAGAATTGAGACCCCAGATATAAACTATACATCTACAGTCAATCGATTTTTGGCAAGGGTGATAAAACCATTCAATGGGAAAAGAATCATTTTTTTCAACAAACAGTGCTAGGATAACTGGATATCCACATGTAAAAGAATGAAGCTGGACCCCTTAACTGATACCATATACAAAAATTAACTCAAAATGGATCAAAGACCTAAACAGAAAAACTCAGAAAGTATAAAAAGCTTCAAAGGGAACACAGGTATAAATCTTCATGACCTTTAATTAGGCAACAGTTTCCTAAATATGACACCAAAAGGACAAGCAACAAAAGAAAAAAATAGATTAAAAACTGTTGTGTAAAGAACACTATCAATAGAGTAAAAAGGCAATCCACAGATGTACACAAAAGAGAAAAGGATTTAAATATTTCACTAACAAAATACCAACTAAACACAAAACACAGTAATGCAGGAAGAAAGGACAAAAAAGCTGTAAGGCACATAGAAAACAAATAGCAAAATGACGTAAGTCCCTCCTTACCAGTAATTACTTTAAATGTATATTAAACTCTCCAATCAAAAGGCAGACTGTCAGAATGAATAAAAACACATGATCCAACCACATGCTGTTAGAAGAAACTCACTTTATATCCAAAGACATAAATAGATTGAAAGTGAAAGGACAGAAAAAGATATTCCACGTAAATAGTAACCAAAAGAGAACAGGGGTGGCTATACTGATGTCAGAAAAAAGACTCTGAATGAAAAAAAAGATTGTAAGAGAGAAAGGAGGACAATATATATTAATAAAAGGTTCAACACAGTAAGATAATATCAATTATAAACCTAATAATAGAACCTATATACCTAATAATAGAACATCAAAATATACGAAGCAAAAACTGGCATAATTGAAGGGAGAAATATAAAGCTCTACAATAATAACTGGTGGTATCAATATCCTATTCTCAATAATGGATAGAACCAGACAGAAGGAAATAGAGGACTAAACACAATAAACCAACTAGGTCTAACAGACATATACAGAACACTTGTCTGAACAACAACAGCATACACATTCTTGTCAAGTACACACAGAACATTTTCCAGGTTATATGCTGTGCCACAAATTAAGTCTCATCAGATTTTTAAAAAGCTAGATATCACACAAAGTATCTTCTCTAACCACAACAGGATGAAGTTAGAAATCAGTAACAGAAAAAAAAACTGGAAAATAAACAAATCTATGGGCTGAGTGCAGTGGCTCACGCCTGTAATCCTAGCACTTTGGGAAGCCAAGGCGGGTAGATCGCTCAAGGTCAGGAGTTTGAAACCAGCCTGAGCAAAAGCGAGACCCCGTCTCTACTAAAAATAGAAAGAAATTAATTGGCCAACTAAAAATATATAGAAAACATTAGCCGGGCACGGTGGCGCATGCCTGTAGTCCCAGCTACTCGGGAGGTTGAGGTAGAAAGATTGCTTGAGCCCAGGAGTTTGAGGTTGCTGTGAGCTAGGTTGATGCCATGGCACTCGAGCATGGGCAACAGAGTGAGAGTCTGTCTCAAAAGAAAAAAAAAAATTTGTGGAAATTAAAGAACAAACTCTTAACAAATGGGTCAAAAAAATCTAGAAAACCACAACATAACAGAACTTATGGGAAACAACGAAAAGTACTAAGGGGAAAATTTACAACTATAAATGACTACATTCAAAAATAAGAAAAAAAATCTCAAATCAAAAATCTGACTTTACAGTTTAAGTTGTGAACCAGAAAAAGAGCAAACTAAACCCAAAGCTACCAGAAAGGAATTAAATAAATAATAAAGATCTGAACAGAGATAAACAAAATAGAGAGTGCTGACTTTGGCAACACATACACAGAATAGAGAATAGGATAAAAATAGAGAAAAATCAATGAAACCAAAAGTTGGTTCTTTGAAAAGATCAATAAAATTGACAAATCTTTGGCCAAAGGAAAAAAGATACAAATTTCTAAAATCAGAAATGAAAATGGGAACACTACTACTGATTCTATAAAAATAAAAAGGATCATGAGAGTACTATGAACTCTAGCATGCCAAAAAATTGAATAACATAGATGAACAAATGCCTAGAAACACAAAACCCACCAAAACTAAATCATGACGCAATAGAAAATCTGAATAGACTGACAACTACTAAGGAGATTCAATCAGCATTCAAAAATTTCCCAGCAAAGGAAAGCCCTGAACCCAATGGCTTCACTAGGTGAATTCAATGAAAATATTCAAAGAATGGAACTAACATGAATCATTCTCAAACTTTTCCAAGAAACTGAAGAGAAGGGAACACCTCCTGACTCATTCTGTGATGCCAATATTACCCTGATATCAAAGCCAGACTAAGATACTATAAGAAACCATATATACAGATATCCATTGTGAATTCTCAAGAAAATGCTAGCAAACCAAATTCAGCAGCACATTAATAGGATTATACACCATGATCAAGTGGGACTTATTCCTGAATACAAGGATAATTCAAGGATTTTCAACATAGAAAAATATCAATGTAGTATACCACACTAACACAAAAGAGGGGGAAACACATGATCATCTCAATTCATACAGAAAAAATATGACAAAATCCAACAGGCTTTCATGATAAAAAAAACACCCAACAAACTAGGAATAGAAGGAAACTACCTCAATATAGTAAAAACCATACATAAAAAACCCATAGGAAACATCATACTCAGTGGTTAAAGACTGAAAGCTTTTCCTTTAAGATCAGGAACAAGGCAAGGATGCTGTTTTCACCAATTCTATTCAACCTAGTACCGGAAATTCTAGCCAGAGCACCTAGGCAAGAAATAACAGGCATCCAAATTGGAAAAAAGAAGTAAAATCATCTGTGTTCCCAGTTGATATACTCTTGTATCTAGTAAACTCTAAAGATTCCACAAAGAAAAAAACCTGTTGGAACTAATAAATGAATTCAACAGAGTAGCAAGATACAAAGTCAACAAACAATCAATTGCATTTTTATATATGAACAACAAACAACCTGAAAAGGAAATTACAAAACAATTTCATTTACAATAGCACAAAAAAGAATAAAATACTGGGAAATCAGGTTAAACAAGGTGAAAGAGTTGTACAATGAAAACTACAAAACATTACTGAAAGAAATTAAAGACATAAATAATGGAAATATATCCCATCTTCACAGATTATAAGACTTAATATTATTAAGATTTCAATACTACTCCCCAAATGATATACAGATTCAGTGCAATCCCTATCAAAATCCCAATGATATTGTTTGCAGAAATAAAAAAACCCGTCCTAAAACTCACATGGAATTTCAAGGGATACCAAATACTCAAAACAATCCTGAATAAGAACAACAAAGCTAGAGGATTCACACTTCCTGATTTTAAAATATACCACACAAAGCTGTAATAATCAAAACAGTGTAATATTGACATACAGACAGACATATAAACCTAAGAAACAGAACACAGAGCCTGGAAATAAATGCTCAGGTATCTGGTCAAATGATTTTGACAAGAGTGCCAAGACCACTCAATGGGGAAAGGACAATTTTTTCAATAAATGATGCTAGGAAAACTGGAAATCCACAAGCAAAAGAAGGAAGTTGGATCCTATCTAATACCGTATGCAAAAATTAACTGAAAATGGATCAAAGACCTAAATCTAAGACTTAAAACTATAAAACTATTAGAAGAAAACAGAGCAAAAGCTTCGCAACACTTGGCAATGATTTCCTGGAAATGATAACAAAGACATAGACAACAAAAGAAAAAATAGACAAACTGGATTTCATGAAAATTGAACTATTTTGTGTATCAAAAAAACACTAACAGAGTAAAAAGACAGCTCACAGAATGGGAGAAAATATGGGTAAATCACATATCTGATAAGAGATTTATATTCAGAATAGAGAGAACTCCTAAAAGTCAACAAAAAACCTAAATAAAAATTGGGAAAAGGACTTGAGTAGACATTTCTCCAAAGATATATACTTGGCCAATAAACACATGAAAAGATGTTCTTCACTAGTCATTAGGTTAAAGAAAATCAAAACTATAATGATACTATTTCATATCCATTAGGAGATGACTACTATCAAAAAAAAAAAAAACAAAAAACAAGTGATGCTGAAGACATGAGTAACTGGAAACCCTATGCACTGCTGGTTGGGAAGTAAAATGGTACAGCCACTATGGAAAATAGTATGGTGGTTCCTTAGAAAATTAAAAATATTACTGCCATATGATCCAGCAATTCCACTTCTGGGTACATCTAACAGAGTTGAAAGCAAGGTCTTAAAGAGAACACTATATTCAGAGCAGCATTATTCACAATGGCTAAAAACGTGGAAGTAACTCAAGTGTCTATTGATGGATGAATCAATAAGCAAAATGCGGTGTATATATACACAATGGAATATCATTCTGCCTTAAAAAAGGATGAAATTCTGACATATGCTATAACATGGAGGAACTCTGAGAACATTATGCTAAGTACAATAAGCCAGTCACAAAAAGACAAATACTGTATGATTCCACTTACATGAAGTACTTAAATCAAAATCAGAGATAGAGAGTTAGAATAGTGGTTGCCAGGGGAGAATTTATTATTTAATGGGTATATAGTTTCATTTTATAGGGTGAAAAAAATTCTGTGGATGGATGGTAGTGATAGTTACACAATGTCATGATGTATTTAATACCACTGTACACTTTTTTAAAAAGAGATTAAGAGGCTGGGTATGGTGGCTCACACCTGTAATTCTAGCACTCTGGGAGACTGAGGCAGGAGAATCCCTTGAGGTCAGGAGTTTGAGACCAGCTTGGGCAAAAGTGAGACCCTGTCTCTACCAAAAATAGAAAAAATTAGCCAGGCGCAAGCCTGTAGTCCCAGCTATTCAGGAGGCTGAGGCAGGACGATCGCTTGAACCCAGGAGTTTGAGGTTGCAGTGAGCTCTGATGACACCACTGCATTTGACCCAGGGTGACAAAGTGAGACTCCTTCTCAAAAAAAAAGAAAAAAAAAATTATATATATGTATATATATATATATATAGTAAGTTTTGTTTACTTTATCAAATAAAAAAACTGGAGAAAAAAAGAAATGAAGTACTGATACATACAGTGAAAGACAGACAGACATAAAAGGTCACACTGTAAGATTTTATTACAAGAAATGTCCAGAATAGGTAAGTCCACAGAAATGCAAAGTAGATGAGTGATTGTCAAAGGACAGAAGGACGGGGGAACTGGGAGAAACAAGTTTTCTTTTTGGTTGATGAAATGCTCTGTAAATTGATAGCAGTGATGGTTGTACTACATTGTGTATACACTAAAAAGCACTGATTGTACACTTTGAAATGGCTGAAATACACATTGAATATGTTATATGAATTTTGCCTCAATTTTTAAAAATCAAATTTAAAAAAAGGTTGAAAGGTAGTTAAGATGCCAGTTAGGATACTATTTCAATGGTCCAGACCCATGATGTGTTAAAAGAATATAAAGTTACAAAACTATATATAGAATACAATGCCTATCTGTGTTTCTTAAAAGCATAAAAAAGTTCAAAAATATGCCCAAATTCACATGGTAGTTATCTCTGGGTGATTTTTTCTTCATATTTTTCTATTATCTAAACTTCCTACAAATAGGATATTTTTTTCTTCTATTAATAAATGGATTATCATACATTTGAAAAATATAAAAGAGTAAAGCCTATTAAAACAGTTATAAACCTAGGTATCCAGACTTTCATATATAAATATGCCATATTTGCTTGAGATGATTTTATCTAAAATTTTTTTGTGATATAGTTGACACTCCCTTATTGCTGCTCACCTCAGTGTCACCTTTCCATCTACCCTCAAAGAAACCACTATCATGAAGTTGGTGCATAAAAATGCTATATATCACATTTTTGTACTTTCATTATAAATAGGCATAAACAAACACAGGATTGTTTGTACTACTTAAAATTTACATAAATGATTTATCATACTGTACATATTCTATTACAATTTATTTTTCTACTTGGCATCATATTATCAAGATCTATCTACATTTACATGTATTTTTATAATTAAAAATACTGTGTACTAAGAGGCATTAAACAGAGCTTTCAATTTTTAAGGTTTTTTTCCTTAGCTGCACACAATAAACAAAAAGCTTTTAAACATATTTGTTGATGAGTACAACAGCACAGGCAATATCCCTGCTTGCCATCACCTTCATTTCCACAGGTACTTTTCTTTTTTCTCTTTTAAATTCAAATCAAGACACTATCTACATTGATCACACTGCAAACATTCTTCTCTGGACTTCCATGCCAGAGCAAAAATACTCATTGGCCTAGTCATTTTAAACAATTAATTATTGAAGAGAAAAAGTATGCTGCCATTCACCTAGATACCTTAAAATATACTTAATCAAATACACAAAAAAGTATTGACATGTAATTTTTGGCAATTTCCATCACTGAAAAAGTATGAACATAAGCTAAAGTTAAACTAATAAATAAATAAATGCAAGCTTTATGAATCCAATTATTTAAGTAGCATCATATTCCATGTGGGGCAGGGGGAAACCAGTAAGGTTAAATAACTTGGCAACAGCAAAATACATAATTTTAGTTTTGGAAACAATTTAAAATTCCAAGCCATCACACTACATTTCAACTTTCCTAGGTACTATTTCTTATCTCTCTTCCCCCAAACAAAGACACAAACAAAAAAAACCACAACATGTTGCTCTTTAATAGCCCCCTTTTTTGGAGCTATGACTTATAATGAAAGGATTATCATCACTTATAAATTAGGCATAACAGAATTGTTGTGAAAATTTTTATGTATATTTTAGATCTGTTTATATACAACTAGAGAAAAAAAACAGTGTCTCATATATTTTAATTATCCATTTAGTTATCCATTATTAAATTTATTATGAACAATAACAGAGATCCCAGTATGCAAGTATAACAGGTAAAAGACAAATGTGTACAACCTAAAGCATTTCAGCAGAAAGGTCATGGGTATTAATGATAGCAAAACATTAAGTGTTACTTACCCATAAGTAGTATGTGAACTGAAGTGCAAAAATAGCAATGCCTTCATTATCAAAGGATCCAGCTACTGACCGAGATATGTAACCTGGTACAATAGCAATAAAACAAGCAGCTAAAAGTCCTGCTCCTTGGTTCCAAAGTTCTCTGGTAAGCAGGAAAGTAGATATAGATGTAAGGCCGCTAAAAGTTGGTGCAAGGAACACACATACATCTCTTATGTGAACGGTTATGTTCAATGTATTTAAAATCCAATGGATAAGACCAGCTGTTATCAT